>QANX01003339.1:0-13826 GCA_003254975.1 Ochetophila trinervis
AAATTGAACAAAACTGTTTAAATTGAATAAAATCGTTGCTCTTGGATCAATTTAGTTCGGTTTATAAAGAATGATGGTATTACTTTATTCACTAACATGGTTAAGGTACAGTTATTTATCTCAAATCAAGACAAATTTGATTGAGTTTATAGAATATATTCACATAGTTGATAATTGAGATTCTTAGTTTAAAATTATAAACTATATGTGATATTTGACAAGAGATTGATATATATTATGAAATTATAGAAAATATTCTAACCTCAAATAATATAATTAGATTACTATTAGGTTCGATTTAATGATTTTACTTTTAATTTTTTTTAGCTTTTAGATTCATTTGAACAGCTGTGATTTAAAAATATATTTATGATTTTGACCTACAAATTTTATTTTTTTCAAATATATAAAAGCTGAGTAGGTCACAACATCTATATTTAACTATTAATTGAATTTTAAATATCAACTCCTAATAAAAGCAAATGCTAATAAAAGACCACGTAATACTAAAACCATTAGATATATATCCCAAATTTTACTTCATTACATAAATATATAAAATATCTAAACTGAGCGAAGTAAGCCAGACAGATGGCTTTCGACCCCTAATTTCAAAGCTGTTTCAAAGGGGAATACCAATTCATTAGATTCCAAGGATTTTGCAACCACTAATTTAAAAGCACATGATATTGATTTTTAAAATGATGTGAATCGTAAGCATAGCTATATCTAGACTAAGGAATCAATGAAAGTGGGAAGTGTCTTTTTCTACGTACACTTATAATTATTAATCAATTTAATTACTCCACAAAAAAGAAAAAAAGAAAAAAGAAAATTAAAGCATATGGTTGATAACGTACGCTTGGCTTCGCCGGAGCCATAAACAATGACTTCATGGAGGTGAAGTTGATGCGGATGAAGCAAATAATCAACAAAATATGCAGCGAAAGAGTTGGCCGCCACATAAGTAAATGGAATTCCAGCCTCCTCCGTCGCTCTTCTCACCTTCCTCTTGTTTGCCAGCAATGCCTCGAATGGCGGCAGACCACTCACTCTGTCTACTTCGTTTCCAAACTCCGATGTTTTTATTATATTTTTAAAAAATTATTCAAACTTTTTTAAAAATAATTTTTAAATTTAATAGAGTTTAAATTTTAATAGTTACATCAGTCTGTAACATCTTATTAGCATTAATAGGTGCCTATGTATATGTTAGTGCTATTGAGTGTTAAATCTGGGGACCGGATTGGATTGAGAAATCCGGTCCTCTCTTTAGCTGCTGTTTGGCGTCGGTCGGACTGGAATTTCTCAATCCCATTCGCGAATCCGGTTAGGCAACTTATACCTGTGGCCGAAACCTCCTCGCATACATGGGTTACAAGCGGACTCGGATAATCAAGCCCCTCTCCAGCCGCGTCTTCCAGAAAATCTCCCTCTCCAGCTCCCCCTCTCCATAGCTCCCCCTCTCGACAGCTCCCCTTCTCCAGCAAAGCTCCAGCTCCCCCTCTCGACAGCTCCCCCTTTCCAGCAAAGCTCCACAGCTCCCTAGTCCTCTCCACAGCTCCCCCTCTCCAGCCGTGTTCCACAGCTCCCCTGTCCTTTCCACAGCTCCCCCTCTCCAGCCGCGTTCCACAGCTCCCCTGTCCTCCATCAGATCCCCGAAGGAACCCAGATCGGCTCCCCGAAGGAACCCAGATCGGCTCCCCCTCTCCACAGCTCTCTCTCATGTTCTCTCCAGCAGCTCGACCAAGGATCCCAGATCGGCTCCCCCTCTCGACAGCTCCCCCCCTTTCCTCTCCAGTAGCTCGACGAAGGAACCCGAGGTGTTTTGCTGAATTTTTGCTAAATTTTTGCTGGATTATGTTTGCTGAATTTAGGAATTTTGTAATTTTTGCTGAATTTTGGAATTTTTGCTAAATTTTTGCTGAATTTATTGCTGAATTACATAGTTTTCGGAATTTGTTGGAAATTTTGGAATTTGTTGCTGAATATTAGAATGTTGGAATTTTGCTGAATTTTGGAATTTGTTGCTGAATTTTGGAAATTTGCTGAATTTTTTTGAATTTTGCTCGAATGGAATTTTGGAAATTTTGAAATGTTGCTATTAAGAAGTGATTATAATTATATTTATCATAACCATATTTGTTGCTGATTTCCTATAAATAGCTCTATTGCTTGTATTGCACAAACACACATAAGAAAAAAAAGAAAAAGAAAAGAAAACGAAGTAAATTTACTAAAGATCATGTGGAATTTTGGAATCACCATGCTCTCTTTGACTCTTCAACTCAGCCTCTTCATTAACACCGTGCAATACAACCAAAATACCACCCTACAATGCCATCGTAGCCAGTCCCAACTGAGTATAAATTAAAGCTTTCAAATATCTGATTGTTAGAAAGAATTGATTAGAGAAAATTGTTTACAATCATTTCCTTTTTTAAATTTACTCCTACCAAGTGCAAGTTTATTACCAAAAGTTAGCAAAATACACCAAAAAAGTCTTTTACAATTAAAGTCCTGCTAATTAGGTAACAAACTGTCACCTTCTTCCAATTCAAATAATTTAACTATATTACTCTCTACTCCTACAAAGTGCAAGTTTTTTTTTTTTCTTTTTTCCTACCATTTCCTAGCAAGTAGCAACCAGACAAACAAACCCAACATATCTTTTTTTTTTCTTGCTAAAGATCCTTCCTTTCTATATTTGTGAATGATACAAGTCATCTTGAAATTGGATCAATCATGACAGAGAATGAAACATTAAAAATCTAATTGCAAAATTCTAAAACTTATTGTGCAAATATGATGTTTTGTTTTTTTTTTTTTATTATTGTGCCTTATATTATGTATATTGTTTAGAACTTAAAATTCATTAATAAAATTCTTTTTTTAGGGTTATATAAATGGATGAACAACAAAGGAAAAATTTGTATTTCCTAATTGCAAAAAGGATGCATTTGGAAAAAATATTCAAGATAAAGGTGCATGTAATGATGGTCTATATTTGGATGCAAAAGCATTTGGAAACAAAGACGCTTAAGAACCGAGCATTCACTAGGCATGAAACTCGACTGAGTGTTTTAGACAATATTATAGGTCATAGTGACATTGAATGTGTCAATCAACTTAGAATGGATAGGAACACATTTGGTTTGCTATGTGAATTATTACGTCCGGATCCACATCTTAAAAAAGATAGTGTCGTTACTTTATAGGAACAAGTGTGTATGTTTTTGTACATACTCGCTCATCATGTCAAGAACCGAACCATTGGAAATAGATTTCAGCGTTCAGGGGAAACTATTAGTAGGTTTTTTAACTCGGTGTTGAATGGAGTATTGCTGTTGCAAGGTCACCTATTAAAGTCTCCAGAACCAGTCCCTGCTAACTGTACCGATGATAGATGAAAATTTTTTAAGGTATATTTATACATTTTCATTTTTTGTTATGTTACTATATAAATAAATGTAATACAACTTACAAAATTTATTATAATCAACTGTATAGAATTGTTTGGGAGCATTAGATGGAACCTTCATAAAGGTTCATGTGGCTGAGTCTGACAAACCTAGATATCGAACACGAAAAAGAGAGCTTGCTACTAACATATTAGGTGTTTGTGATCGAAATATGATGTTCATATTCGTATTACCTGGGTGGGAAGGTTCAGCTTCTGACTCTAGAGTCCTCAGAGATGCGCTTAGTAGACCAACTGGGTTGAGAGTTCCAACTGGTAAGAACAAACTTTGATGGTTTATTGTTTTTACGAAAAGTTAGTTTTGTGAGATAGAACCATAACTTATTAATTATTCATGTTAGGTTATTATTATCTTGTGGATGCAGGATACACAAATGGTGAAGGTTTTCTTGCACCATTTAGAGGGACACGTTATCACCTTTCGGAGTGGAGAGTTGGTGGTGCACCACAAAACCGGGAGGAATACTTTAACATGAAGCATGCATCTGCACGTAATGTAATTGAGAGGTGCTTTGGATTACTTAAAAAGCGCTGGGCCATATTAAGGAGTCCATCTTTTTATCCAATCCAAACACAAGGGAGAATAATCACCGCATGTTGTCTTCTACATAATCTTATTAGGAGAGAAATGTCAAGTGATCCAATTGAACTCGATGTAGATGAAATGCAAATTGTTGAACCGATGATGGTAGGCAATGATCCGATCGGATCTATTGAGGCATCAAATGAATGGACTGAGTGGAGGGATAATTTAGCTACACAAATGTACGCTGAATGGACGGCAAATAGGAATGATTAAAACTGTTTATGACTATAATTTTCTATTCAATCTTAATTATTTATTAAAATGTGGGTTGAATTTTGAATATGTTTGTTGGCTTGAATAAACTGTTACTTGTATGTTTTTGTATTAATTACTTGCCAAGTTAAATTTGTACTTTTATTGTGAAGCTGGTTTATTATGCATAGTGCGAGTAGCAGCCATGCCAACCCACGATCAAGGAAGGTTAATAGGCATGTGTGGAGTAAGGTGGAGGAGGATACACTGCTGAATATTATTGATGACGCAGTGGCAAAGGGGTATAGATATGAGAATGGTACATTCAAACCTGGCACGTATAATTATATTGAAAAATCTTTAGCCAACTTATGTCAAGGATGCGATTTGAAAGCCACTCCACACATCGAATCGAAAATGAAAAAGTGGAAAAAAGATTACGGGATCGTGTTCGACATGTTAAATAAGAGTGGATTTGGATGGAACGACACAAAACAATGTATTGAAGTTGACAGTGATGATGTGTGGGCAGACTATGTTAAGGTTAGAATAAAAAAACTTGCAGCCAATTTATTTCTCACTGTTGATGTTAAAACTTTATTATAACTGCTGAACTTTATTTAAATATATAGATTCATAAAGATGCTGATGGATGGAGGGATAAACAATTTCCCTTGTATGAAAGGTTGACCAATATATTTGGACTGGATCGTGCCACCGACCTAAATGTTGAGACTTCTGCTGACATGGCTGCAGATCCAACTGACACTGGAGAAGATGAGGGAGATTCTCCAATGTCAGTTGGCCAAAGTTCACAGTCCCGGCCGACCACTCGTAAGAAGAGAACTAGACAATCTGATGTAGTAGGTAGTGGATTGGAACGCATTGCTGAATCGCTGGACAAAATGATGGGTGAAGCTAGGGAACAATGTGATCAACTAGCCAATTCTATATGTCCTAAACTTACTCCCGAATAGCTGGAATTTTTGCGTGCTGATCTTAGGAGGCTCGGGATGTCGGCTACTGATAGAATTTAGGCCATAAATATTTGTTGTGAGAAGATATATAAGTTTCATATATTTATTGGGTTAGACGATAAAGAAAAAATGATTTTTATTCGTGAGTTGCTCGGTGGTTCATCAACTAGTTCGTACATTTACTATGTATTTTACAAGACATCATTCTAGAGTTAGTTCTATGGATTGTTTATGTTTATGTCATCGGTTAAACGCTTTATGTTATTGAGCATTGATTTGCTTGTATGGATTGTTTCAAAAAATTTATGTTATTTTATGGATATGAACAATATTAAGTGGAAAAAGTGTGTTATGTTTATTTATTTTATAATGTTTTTAATCTTTTTATTATTTATATCGTAGAAATTATACTAATATATTTTGTTTATATGTATATACTAATATATTTTGTTTATATGTAGATACTAATAATGATAGATCAAAAAATATATGTTGTGTTCAAAGAAAGACAACCAGGAATTTATGACTCATGGGCAGAATGTCAAGAACAAATTCATGGATTGAAAGGCAACTCCTACAAATCATACCGTTCAATAGATGAAGCAGAAATAGCTTATGTTTCACACATTGAAAGGACAATTAAATAAAAAAATAATAATAAATGCTCTACAGTAGAAAGGGAGATTAATCACCCTATACTTAATTATCGAAGCATAAATCGATGTTCGTTTTGCACCGGTTTAATTGTCGGTTGCACAGTTGGAGTTGTTGTTATTAGTATACTAGTACATGTGTATTAGGTTAATTTGTATTTTATGTGTTCAATTTTAGTAGTTGTTTATGTTATTGAGAACAATTATGACATATTTGTATTAAATTATGTTTAATATTTTCTTAAATGACATAATATTATGTTTTATTAAATTTATAATTTGAAAAATATTATAATATATTTTTTTATATCATGTTTATTTAAATTAATAATTAAAATTACAATTTCTACTATAATCAAACAAATACAAAATATATTGAAAAAATTAAATTTTTATCCAGTCCAGTCCGAGACTGCACCAAACACAGTATATCATATCCGATCCAGTCCGGTCCTGCACCAAACACAGGACAGGATTTGAGAAATCCAGTCCAGCATTATCCAGTCCAATCCAATCTTGCCAGCTATATCCGATCCAGTCCGATCCTGCGTACCAAACGGACCCTTAGAGTGTTCAGTCTGGTATGTATATGTGTATATAATTACTATAAGAAAATTTTCATAATATAATTATTGTGTGTATATGTTATAGTGACTTTCAGACCTTGATATTACCAGCCTCTTCCATGGCTTTGATGATCTTGAACTGTTCGAGGTGTTGAGGAACAGCCAAAGTAGATATCACCACGTCCACTTGCCGAAGCACACCAACAAGCTTCTCGTGCTCCTCCAATTCACCCTGTTTTCCCACAAACCAAACGGTGTTGGATCCATTTCTAAATACATTACTATTGGAATTATGTTAGAAGGATTTAGGAAGAAGAGAATGAGGGAAGGAAGCAGAATGTTCAATATATTATTTTATGCCCTATCTCAACTATTTGGCCATGTTTATATAGCCTTAACTGGAACTAACAACAATCGGGAAAACAGGAAATACAACCCACTTCAACCAAGTGGCAAATAAACAGGAAGGCAATTAAAGATAGTGAGAAAGTGGAGTCATGGAAATGGGTAATGGAAACCCCAAGATAACTGCCAAGACTAAGTCCCTCCTCACGTGTATGCTGCATGGCCCATGCAGCAGCTTTGACGCTAACATTCCCCCATCCTCAAACTATCTTTGTCCTCAAGGATAAAATCAGGATAGGACCGCTAAAACCGTCGGGCATCCTCCCAAGAAGCATATTCCACAGGAGCATCCTTCCATTTGACCAACAATTCAAGCTTAGGCCGATAACGGCCTTTATGAGAAATTCGTCGATCTAAGACTGTCTCCGGTCGAGGCAGGCATGCAAAGGAGTCTGGCACTAGATCGGGAATTTGGTTAGGTGCAATGGGTGGATCCCCCACATATTTGCGCAACAAACTAACGTGAAACACATTGTGAATCCGTGAGTTAATAGGCAAAGCTAAACGGTATGCGACGGGGCCCAACGTGGCAATGATCTGGAAAGGACCAAAGAAACGGGCAGCTAGCTTTTCGGAGCTCCGATGAACCACCGACTTTTGTCTATAAGGATGAAGCTTCACATACACCCATTCGTCGACTGCAAATGTGACATCTCGACGAGCTCTATTTGCCGAGGTCCTCATTTGATCCTGAGCCCGTATGAGATTGGCTCGCAACTCCTGCAGGATAGTGTCCCGGTCACGGAGGTAGTCATCCACTGCTGCTACATTGGATGTTCCCGGAACATAACTAATCAAAGGTGGAGGAGGCACACCATAAACGGCTTCAAATGGTGTGATTTGGGTGGATGAATGTACCGATGTGTTATAACAAAATTCTACCCAAGGAATCCATTCCACCCACCGGTGAGACTGATCGCTGGTGAAGCAATGAAGATACTGTTCAAGCACGTGATTGAGCACTTCAGTTTGTCCGTCGGTCTGCGGATGATAGCTGGAGCTCATGCGAAGAGTTGTGCCCTGCAGGTGGAATAAAGAGCGCCAGAAAGAGCTAATGAAGACTTTGTCCCGGTCACTGACAATGGAGGAGAGCATCCCATGCAACCAGACAATTTGAGACACAAATGCCTGGGCCACTGTTAAAGCAATATAAGGGTGTTTCAAAGTGACAAAGTGAGCGTACTTGGACAGCCAATCGACGATAACCATGAGCACCGTGTATCCCTTGGAGGAAGGTAGACCTTCGATGAAGTCCATGGATATATCGGTCCAAATGCGTGCTGGTATTGGTAATGGCTGGAGCAAACCGGCCGGTTTCATACTGTCAGTTTTACAACTCTGACATACTTCGCAGAGCTTGATAAATTCTTTCACCGAGTGGCTCATGTTGCTCCAATGAAAAGTACGCCGAAGTCTTGACAGGGTCTTCTGGAAGCCAAAGTGTCCCCCCACCGGGGTGGAATGACATTCGCGGATAACTGCAGGCACTAAGGAGGAACCAGAATTCAAATAAATTCGTCCATGGTGAAACCAGACCCCGTCACGGAACCGATGCGTGTCATTTGGCTGTAAGTGGGCATAAAATGGATCTTCGGCCACTGCCCTCTGCAATTTATGCCACCAGTCCGTATGTGGCATTGAAACAGCCAAAAATTGGAACTCCACCCTGCGAGACAAGGAGTCGGCTGCGCCATTCTCTGTTCCTTTTTTATATTCAATAATGTAATCATACCCGAGGATCTTTGGTAGCCACCGAGTCTGCGCGGGAGTGGTGATCCGTTGCTCCAACAAATATTTGAGACTTTTGTGGTCTGTCCGAACAATGAATGGTTTTCCGAGCAGATAGGGGTGCCACTTCCTGATTGATTTAACAATGGACAACATCTCATTTTCATACGTAGAGAGAGTTAAAGCAGTACCTTTAAGAGCCTCACTGAAGTATGCAATGGGTCGATTGTGTTGACTTAACACTGCTCCCAGTCCCAAGCCGCTGGCATCACACTCGATGACGAATGGCTGGGTAAAATCTGGTAGGCCGAGCACTGGTGGTGTAGTTAAGGCCTCCTTGAGCTGATTGAATGAAGCTGCTGCCGCCGGTGTCCAGTGGAAGCCGTCTTTTGTTAGAAGCTGGTTGAGAGGTGCAGCAATACCGCCAAAGTGTTTGATAAACTTTCGGTAATAGCCCGCAAGACCAAGAAATCCGCGGACGCCTCGGGTGGTTGTGGGAATGGGCCATGCCAAGACTGCTTCAATTTTGGAGGGGTCGACGGCAACACCATGTTCAGAAATGATGTGGCCTAAGTAGTCCACAGAAGAGACCCCAAACCTGCATTTAGATCTTTTCGCAAAAAGCTGATTAGTAGACAAAATGGTTAAAACCGTGTGGAGGTGGGCAAGATGAGCCTCCCAAGTGGTAGAGTAAACCAGTATGTCATCGAAAAACACCAAGATAAAATGTCTCAGGTGAGGTTTGAAGATGTCGTTCATTAGGCGCTGGAATGTCGCGGGGGCGTTTGTCAACCCGAAAGGCATCACCACAAACTCATAGTGACCTTCGTGAGTCCGGAAGGTTGTCTTCGGAATGTCCTCAGTGTGAACCCGGATTTGGTGATAACCCGATCGAAGATCCAGTTTGGAGAAAAATTTGGCGCCGTGGAGTTCATCAAGCAACTCATCAATAACTGGAATAGGAAACTTGTCTTTGATAGTGATTTGGTTCAGGGCACGGTAATCAACACAAAAACGCCATTCTCCGTCATTTTTTTTACTAACAATACTGGGGAAGAAAAAGGGCTATGGCTGGGTCGAATTAGTCCCGTCTCCACAAGTTCCTTGACCATCTTCTCAATCTCTGTTTTCTGATAATAAGGATATCTATATGATCGGACACTTACCGGTTCAGCATTTGGTTGCAAGTTAATGTGGTGATCATGAAGCCGAGAGGGTGGTAAGGTGGTGGGGTTGTTGAACACAGCGGAGAAAGAGTTTAGGAGGGAATCTAATTCTGGTGGTTGAGATGGGGATAAAGTTGCATTTGAAGTGGAACTAACCTGGAGGAGGAAACATGTGCCTTGTAATCCGGAGCCCCAGATGCCATAGAAGTCTTTTTCAGTTAGGACTCCCATTGCTTTCTGCTCAACTCCTTGAAGCGTGTAGGAGACTCCATCGCGCTGGAAGGTCATCGTGAGTTTTGAGTAGTCGGTCTCAATCGGTCCCAGGGTTGCCAACCATTGAACACCGAGGACAAGTGGGCACGCGGCCACCGGCAGAATGTAGTAATCAGTAGTGACCGTAACTCCTTGAATATTGATCGTGAGCGCTGGGCACATTCCTGCACACTCAATCCGTTCCTTATTTGCTACCACCACTTGGATTTTCTGGTTCTTCATCATCGGCAGCCCGTACTTGGATACGATCATCTTATCAATGAAATTGTGGGTGCTACCTCCATCTATCAAGACCATCAGGTCCTTATTCTTTAGCTTTCCAAGTATCCGAATTGTTTGCGGATGACTTGTTCCTGCAATAGCATGCTGTGAGATTTCCGGTAGCACTTCCATCTGTTCTTCCTTATGCAATTCTACACATCCTTTTTCTGGAGCGATTCCTGGGTCGTCTCCGATCATGAACAGCTGGGGTCGCCCACACCAGTGGCCCGGAGTGAATTTTTCATCGCAATAGTAGCACAAACCCTTCTCACGCCGCTCTCGTGCTTCTTGAGATGAAATTCGCCGGAACCCCGAGGTTGGATTACCCGGTCCTATTCGAACATTTGGAGCCGGTCCCAAAACTCCAGCAGTGGAATTGGGGTTCTGTTTCGCTACTGCTGTCATGGTGGTTGGCAGACGATACGTGCTTCTCATCTTTCTCTGTAGTTGGTTTTTTTCCTCAATTAAACGGGCCACTCCTATGGCCTCACTGAGAGTATTTGGATGCTGAATCTTTACTTCCAGACGAATGTCATCCCTGAGCCCTGCAATAAAGCAACTGATTAGGAAATTTTCAGGCAATCCATCTACCCTATGCGATAGTCTTTCGAAAGCCTCTTGGTAAGCCATCACTGAGGTGATCTGTTTCAGCCGTGTGAGTGCCTCTGAAGGGTCTTCATATTCGGTGGGTCCGAATCGGAGTAGAATGGCCTTTGTGAATTTCGGCCATGTCAAGGGACCTCTGAATTTCGTCAGCCACCTATGCCATTGTAATGCGATTCCTTCCAAATGGAAAGAAGCCAATTGTACACTTTGTTCTGCAGGAACTCCCTTGAATTTGAAATACTGTTCAGATCTGTATATCCACCCCGTCAGATCGTCTCCATCAAATTTCGGGAAGGATAATTTGAAGTGCGAACTTCTAGCTTCCGATCTATGGTTTATCATTTCCCCCATTGCGAATGGGTTAACCTCATGCAAAGTAGACTAAGGAATATGGGATAAGCGGATTGCTTGTAACTCCGTCAGGATTTGCTGCAAACTTTGGCTTACCTGATCGAATCTAGATTCATGTCGAGTAAGAACCTCGTTGACATCATTCCGAAACTCTGCATTGGACTTCCCTCGGGTGTCCATGCCTGGCTCTGATACCAATTGTTAGAAGAATTTAGGAAGAAGAGAAGGAGGGAAGGAAGCAGAATGTTCAATATATTATTTCATGCCCTATCTCAACTATTTGGCCATGTTTATATAGCCTTAACTGGAACTAACAACAATCGGGAAAACAAGAAATACAACCCACTTCAACCAAGTGGCAAATAAACAGGAAACAATTAAAGATAGTGAGAAAGTGGAGTCATGGAAATGGGTAATGGAAACCCTAAGATAACTGTCAAAACTAGGTCCCTCCTCACGTGTATGCTGCATGGCCCATGCAGCAGCTTTGACGCTAACAAATTAATACACATAAAACTTTATATATATATGTATATATATAAATATTTTAGGAGAAAATGGAAAGAATTCTTTTTTAAAGTACTTGGAAAATGGTGACTCCCATGGATTCAAACTGTTTGTGAAGGTGAAGCTTAGAAGGATCAGTATCGGGTTTGATGGGTCAGACATAGATAAAAGTTGGGTGACCCGATGAGACACTTGCTTTAACCATGTATTTCCCAAGATACCCAGTTGCACCAAATATCAGAATCTTGCTCTTTTCCGAAGCCATTCCTTCCTAGATCTCTCTCTCTCTTCTCTCTCTATAATGAATAAATATTAATGGCTGGCTCTCAAAAGCTTATATTTTCAATTTTGATACCCAAAACCATGCCTTCATATAGGCATTTTGTCTGTTGACTAATATTTTAAAAAATAATAATTTTAGTGTGATTAAATTTATTAATTAATTTTATATATATAAATATATATCTAATAATAATGTGACATTAGGATAGGATTTACTTTGCATGATCATAGAGCATTATTTTATCAATTATTAATAAATAATCACATAATTGAATATTAAAATTTTATTAATAAATTTGAAAAATATAGCATAAATTTTATTATTTTTTTAATTGAATTTCATTTAAAAACATATATAATGTTGCAATTTTTTACATATATGTGTTAGTCGGTCTACGGCTAGAAACAAATACACTTTCGATCAGTTGAAAAAGTTGATTAATTTTTTTTAGTTTTTTAATCTTATTCTAAAATAAATAAATAAATAAATAATTGTCGAAGAATATTTCCGCGTATACGAACAAGGAAATATTTTTGGACTATAAATACATAAATAGATATATATTTGTTTAATTTAATGAAAAGGACATGGCCGGCGGGAACAAAAAAAGTCTGTGCTTGAATTGAATGTAAATTAGAGGATTCCACAGAGAAAGTAATTAATTATTAGGTTTGGTAAAAATATAAAAGGATTTGTTGTCAGTCTGTGGTTGAGTTAAATTAATGAGTGATGTACTAAATATAAAAATGAAAGTAATGCTTAGAATTATATATAGTAGAAGGAAAAAGAAGCCCATTTTCGTTTGCCAATTTGAACATTTAAAAGCTTTCACCGTGGACTAGATATGTTATATTTTGTTTAGAGAAAATAATAGAGGGTTCTGATTAGGCCTGACAACGTGTTGTGTTGAACTGTGTTTGTGTCGTGTCGTATTTATGTCGTGTCAAATTTTGTTAACTCGAACTCAACCTGTTAAGTTTTCGTGTTGAATCGTGTTCGTGTTGTATCGTTTCGTGTTCGTATCGTGTTTATTAGACATGTACGTGAGTATTTTATATTTTTTATTTAAATTAATATATATTGTCAAATGATAAATCATTATCAATTCATGTCTATTAAGCCTAAATACATATTCAAATGATATGTTAAACATTTTAAAAAATATTTATTAACATACTAAAATTCAACATAAATAATAACTGTGAATTTAAAATATGTAAAATATTACGAATTAAANTTTATCGTGTCTTATCGTGACCCATCATGTTAACGTGTTCCAACCCGTTTCAACCCGTTTTCTTATCGTGTCTTATCGTGTAACACTGATATCAACCCGATCCGATATCGCAGACCTAAACCCGCAAATTATCGTGTCGTTTCGTGTCATATTATCGTGTTGTGTAACATTTTATCAGGTCTAATTATGATGAGATGTACTTTTTTTTTTTTTTGGTCATGAATCTTATGAAATCCATTGATGGGGACTTGTAAAGGTATGGAAGAAATAATGCATAAGATATAATTTATATTCTGTGAGCCAAATTAAAAAAACCACTTGCAAATTGACTAAAATTCAGGTTCTATTTTTTTATTTTTTATTTGTTTTCTTGTACTTTTAATTAATATTTATCCGGAGAAACAGTGGTTTTCTATTAAGGAGTCTTTGTAGAGGCTAATTGCTACTCACTAAGTTGCTATAGTTGCTCAATGTGAAAACGTTATCCATGTAACGGTGCTGATATTCATACAGTTTAAACAAATGAATTGTTATTAATAATTTATTATCAATGA
>QANX01003340.1:0-17916 GCA_003254975.1 Ochetophila trinervis
AAAAAATAGAAAGAAGAAAAAAAAAAAAAGGCAAGTGGCTAATAATTTTCAAAAATAGAAAGGTACATCTGAAAAAAGATAAAATAGAGGCCCTACTTTATAAATTTAGCAATTTTTTTTCTTTTTTTTAGCAAAATACTTTTATTGTTTTATTTTTGGGTAGAAGTAAGAAACACACAAAAACTATAAAGTTTAGGCTTGTAAAAGTGAACAAAAAATCAGTTTCTTGTGTGTTCTCCATTATTATTAATTTTTTTTTTTTTCATTTTCATGTGCTTTTACGATCGACCAAGTACCAACACCAAAAGCCAAATCTTCCATACCCACTCTCTTTTTCTCTGCAACTCTCTTTGTGATCTTCTTCATCATCAGAAAAAGCAAAACCAAGAAAAAAATATATTCGTATATATTTTTCTTCCCCATAAGATACCAACAAGGTCGTAGACATTTCTTTGTTAAATTTACTTGTTATTTAGGTTTTTATGTAGAAGGACAACTGTGTACGCTGCTTTTTTTTCTGGGTAATTTTGAAGAAGAAGATAATAGGAATTTGGGGTTATGGTATTTTGAGGTTTTTTATTATTTTTTTATTTTAGCATGGATCATGTGGAATGGGAACCTCTGTTTTTGTGACTTTTTCTGAGGATTTGGGAAGGTTTCAGCCATGGCGGATGGAGGGGTTGGTACCGAAAGCTGGACCGACTCTTATAAGGGAATGTCCTCTGATAACATCAAAGGATTGGTCTTGGCTTTGTCTTCAAGTTTCTTTATTGGGGCTAGCTTTATTGTTAAAAAGAAGGGTTTGAAAAAGGCTGGGGCTTCTGGGGTCAGGGCAGGTATTGACTATTTGTAAATTTCATTTTCTTTATACTTTAGTGGGTTGGTTTTTACTCGAGTTGATGATGGTTTGAAACAGCATAAATTGATTTTAGGCATTTCTCATTAGAACTTTGTCTAAAGCGTTTAGTTGCGTTTACTTTGTTTTTATGTTTGGGGTTTTTGGTGGTTAGCAAATGGTTTGGTTTGTAAAATATGTATATTCTAATTTTTCTCCTCCCCCAACCACATTCGTTGTGGATTTATGGTTACTAAATTGCATTTTTATTAAAGGTTTAATTCTGTAATGTGACAGCTTGATTGTGGTTTTAATTGTGATCTGTGGACGTATTCTGTTTGTTTTATTGATACAATGATATCCATTATTTGGTGGATTAATACACATGGTCAAGCATAAGGGCATGAAATTTTCAGGTGTCTGGTCCATCTTATTCTTCTGTATATTGATTGTGGAGAGTGCACTTTTTGCGTATGTTTCTTTTTTTGTCTGCATTATACCCATAGAAATAATTGAAGAGAAAAGAATGGAGGATGGGTAACTTTAGAAGGTGAACTGTTCTCATGCATTATGGACTCTGGTTTTTACTATCGTTTTTTACTACACATTATATGTTCCATTTCAATTTGTGGTTACAAGTTTTGTTGCTTTAACTCATTTCAGGGGTTGGAGGTTATTCTTATCTGTATGAGCCACTATGGTGGGTTGGCATGATAACAAGTAAGTGCTTTTGGCTTATTATATTTTATGTGTATACTGCTTATTTTACATTATTCATTGAGCATGACAAAGGGAGAGAAAAACTTATAGTTGATGGATGAAGTAACTAAAAAATCAAAGAGAAGTGATTCTTATGCAGTCCATCATGCTCCCAACTCTGGGAAAGAGAATTTATTCAGAAAATAAATAACTTATCCAAAGGAAATAATGAACAAGAACACATTCTTTAGTTTGACATATATGAGAGTCATGTGCGTTTGTTCTATGTTTATAGTGAATATGATTATTTTAATTGAACAGTGTAATACTTGTTGGTTACAATGTGCATTTTTCTAATGTGTGCAAATATTATTGTGGCAGTGATTGTAGGGGAAATTGCAAATTTTGCAGCTTATGCATTTGCGCCGGCTATACTAGTCACTCCTCTTGGCGCATTGAGTATAATTATTAGGTAAGTAAAGGAAGTTATCTATTCCTGTTGTATACATATATATATATATACATATATATATATATATATATATATATAGACACACACACGCACACATATATAATATCTAGGGAATTGTTCGACTGAGCAACGCTGCTCATACTAAAAAACATGACTATCTAGTTTAACAAGTGATTTTTTTTTAAAAATTCATTAATTCTACTGTCACTTTGCCTTCTAAGTCTATAAAACACAAATAGCATTAAAATAAATTCAGTTTATCCTTTGCTATCCTCTGTTTCTCTCTCTCTTTCTCTTTTACTTCATCTCTTTTCTACTCTCTTGACATTTTAGTTCCAAATTAAGGTCAGTTCTTCACTTGTGTTAGTCAAAAGTAAGATACCAGATGGAGAAGGTGTTCACTAATGGAATTGGTGGGATTTAGGTTAGGATATGATAGACTGCCTTGAAACAATGCCCACTTTTCTTTTGGGGCTAAGGTCGAAAGGATTTGAAGAGGTTGTTTGGATAGAACAAGAAATCGACAAACTGGTTTTATACAGATAGAATAAGAAATGGACAAAACTGGGTTGGTATGCATTCTTGCTCCCTACTCTATGCATACATATCATTCATCATTATTTTAAAGTTAGATTTCAGGCTTAGGTAGTAAGTTTAGATGGTGAGTAGTTCAGACTTCATATTTATTCTACATCAATGGAAATAAATAAAAAAATTATTTTCCTATTGTTGTTATTGCATCAAGAGACAAATGGATGATTGGTAAAATCAATAAAGAGCATGTTGGTAGAGGGAGTATGGGTGTGTAAGTAAGAAGCATTGATTTTGGAGCTAAGCCTGAAAGAATTAATGGCAAAGGAAGAAGGTGAAGCAATAGAGAGAGACATGGAGATAAGAGGGAGAAATATAAAGAATAAAGAACAGCTGGAGAGAGACACACAGATGGTCAGGTAATCATATTCTAAAACGGAGAGAGAGTAGTACATAGATGAAGTAAGAGAGAGAGAGAGAGAGAGAGAGAGAGAGAGAGAGAGAGAGATGGAGAAAAGACGATGGAGAAACTAAAATTATTTCGAAGTTATATGTCTCACAATGTGTGCGCACTAGAATAACTCTATATAGATGTGTATATGCATGTACGTGTCTAATTTATGTATTGATTTTATCTGTTGATGTGGTATTCCCTTGCAGTGCTGCGCTCGCTCATATTATATTAAATGAGAAGCTACATGTGTTTGGGGTTCTTGGTTGTATTTTATGTGTTGTGGGTTCGACTTCGATTGTTCTACATGCTCCTCAAGAACGTGAAATTGAGTCCGTGAAGGAAGTATGGGACCTTGCAACAGAGCCAGGTAAATATCTCTTCCCGTTATTTGTTTCTTTTTAGAAAATGAAAATACTATTAAGAACTCTCGATGTGACTAGTTTCTTCTGTTTAAAATATAAGATAAATTAGCAAGAAGATTATAAGATATGAGTATGCTTGTGTTATGTATTTATTGTGAGCAGTACAGATATTCTGAACTTGAAGAATTTAATTAGTGCACAAACCCTTTTGAGTTATCTCAAGACTGTTTTTGGTAAATGATTTATCAACTTCAGTCAATATGTCATCTGGTTTGGATGAATATTAAGTTGATTGGACCTTTTAATTCTAATATATTTGATAATTTGGTTACTGTAAGTCTGAAAGGTTAGAAGCTTAAATTTCCTCAGTTCTAGGGAAAGTTCATGATAATACTATAAGGGTGGCTTCATGGCGGCACTACTCTAAAGTGAACATGTCTAGTTATTTCTGCACTATTAGTTGATATTGATGCAAATCTTATATTATTACAGTAATGCTACATGCATCAAAATATTCACCAAATTTATTTATCAAATGATGTGTTAAGTTATTATTGGTTAGCATACTCATATGACTTAAATATGGATAAGTGAACTCTTAAATGGATAATTGAATAAAAAAATAACAAATTTAATATTACCACACCGTCCACCATATCATTTGGTGAATATTTTGGTTACTCTAGCATTTTTGATATTGTTATTATGGTTATTATTATCATTTCTTTTGGGGGGCCGGATTAATTATTAGGCATGTTGCCAAATCTTAATTTTGATTTTTTTTGTTTTCCTTTCAGCTTTTCTTTTGTATGCAGCATTTGTGATAGCAGCAATTATAATAGTCATAATCCATTTTATACCACAGTACGGGCAGACACATGTGATGGTCTACATTGGAGTTTGTTCATTAGTTGGTTCTCTGTCGGTATGTAGTCAGTTCTTTCCTTATTTGCTTAACTTTCACTATATGTGTTTTGCTATTCTTTTGTCCGTAATGGTTTTTATTTTCTGTTAACCTATTCAACAGGTCATGAGTGTTAAAGCACTTGGAATTGCTCTAAAGCTAACATTCTCGGGAATGAATCAGTTAGTTTATCCCCAGACATGGGTGTTCACCATGGTTGTGGTTGCCTGTGTGATCACTCAAATGAATTACTTGAACAAGGTAATACTGATTTTGGGAGCTTTATAGAACCATTATGTTACAAGAATATTCATTTAAAGTAGATAATTCCAAATGTTTTTCATGAAACTAGTGGGTATTACAATATTCTGGTAAACCAAGATTGAATCTAATTTGGTTTATAATTGTTTAGGTTGATTGAGAATGAGCATGGTATAAATGCTCTTCTATTGAACTTTAAATAACATTATTGTGCGACCATCTAAGAGCAATCAATGTTGCGACGAAAGTGGAAACTGAATATTGGAACTTCACAAGTTCCATCCATTTAGTCATTGTCGTCCTCATTTAATGGTGACTGTTTTTTGCACACACACAAAATGGTGACTATGTTTAGCATTAAAATTAAATTTTAGTGCTTTTATACAAGTATTTGCTATTGATTTATGGTAATTTCTATTGGTTGTAAAGTAGTATGCCTAATGAAGATATATTTCAAGATTTTGGGTACTTCTAGATCGACTCAAAACTTTGGCATCATTTGAGCTTCCTTATCAAGAGTAACCTTATTTTATCAACTGGATTGGAAATATTTTGCATTTAAAATTTTCTTTAGTAGATGTTTTATGTTCAAGGTTTAGAGGATATCTCATCCTCTTGGAATTTTAGTGTTGTGAAAGATTTTTTATAACAAAATTTGTATGGACTCTTTGAGCTGGCTGTATTTCTTTCTTAATGCTAGTTTTTGGTGTTGGATTTGTTTTCTATAACAAAATTTGTATCTTTTACTTGCAGGCTCTTGATACATTCAACACGGCTGTTGTATCGCCTATTTACTATGTGATGTTTACGTCTTTCACCATTTTGGCTAGTGTAATCATGTTTAAGGTACCTAAACTGATTGGCATTCACTAAATCTTACTGTCTAATACAAGTGATCTGTTTAATTTATCACATGTTATATTATTACAAGTTGTGTTCTGACTTATAAGGCTCTCTCTCTTAATCTGTGAAAAAATGGCATACTGTTCTCAACTGTATATTTCTCTTCGTATAGGACTGGGATCGACAAAATCTCACCCAAATTATGACGGAGATGTGTGGGTTTGTGACAATCCTTTCTGGAACATTTCTTCTGCACAAAACTAAAGACATGGTTGAAGGTCGTTCTCCAACACTTTCTTCTTCTAGAGTTTGTATTCCTCTGTTTTCAACTCCTTAACCATGTTTTAAAAATATGAAACATTTTATTTATGCAGTTTCATCACCATCATCACATTCGTTCCGTGGCTCAAAGCACACATTAGAGGATGGATTCGGCTTAGAAGCTATGCCGCTTCGGGGACAAGAATCCTCGAAACCATCCGAATAAATCCCATTGATTTTTGTGGTCTTCTAATGTTTGTCCAGGAATATTGAATCATTTTGGGTGATGGGAGAGTTGCAGCCGACGAGCTATTCAACAACATTCTCAGCAATTCATAAAAAAAAAACAACATTCTCAGCAAGCCCTGCATATTTAAAAGTGGGGAAAGAGGATGAAAAAAATCTCAGATTGATTGAGAGGGTGATACCCCATTGCCATTGCTGTCAAATTTGAGGTCACTATAATATATACCCTTCAACTTCCTCCCTCTGTCCTTGTGAATGACCTCATTAGTCATCGGGAAAATTGTAACTTTGAGCAAATTCTTTTACTATATGTTGGGTTTCAAGTTTAGGGAAGATGCATTATTTGTGGCATTTTTTGGTTTGCTATGAAATTCAGAAAAAAAAAAAAAAAATTGGCATAAAATATCAATCAGCTGTAGACATATAAAATCAGCAAGATATATGAATACACGTATAATAATTTTACAATAAAAAAAAATTTATTTTATTAAAAAAAAATTGTTACGAAAAGTATATGATTAGTGATAAATTTGAATATATTATTATTAAAAATAAATTATTAATTATTAAAATTTCACAGTGATAGTTTTTATTTTAATAAAATAAAAATATTTTTATTTTAGAATTTTCTCAAGTATATATATGTGTGTGTATATGTATAATTAGTGGTGTATAAAAATCTGATAATCCTATTCAATCTAGCCAATCAACCTAACTCAATCCATTGGAAAATTTTAATTTTTGGGTTGGGTTGGGTGATATCTAATATGCTAACTTCAGATTTTGTTGGGTGGTAAAAAATTTGGTTAACCTAATCCAATCCGTATATTTTAAAAAAAAAAAAAATCTCTCTCTCTCTCTCTATAATTGATTTAATTTTCTTTTTGTAATTTTGAATTCTTAATTCAATTACTATATTATATTTTAATTTTTTATTTGTGAATTTTGTTTATTCTGCTGAAAAAATAGGTAAATTTGTGATTTATTTATTTATTTTTTCAAAAAAAGTGCATGCTTTGCTAATATTTTTTTACTTCTGAAATGCATGTCATTGATGTCATAAAGCAATTTGTTTTTCTTGTTAAACTCATAATTAAAAGGAAATGAGTGAAATAATGAATGAATGAATTTTTTTCTGATTTGGACAACTTGTAAACAATGCCTCATTAATTGATATATAAAAAATCTAATAAGAATTTAATATCTCGAGTTTTCGTTTTTATACTAAAATGTTGCAATCAATTCAATTGGGAAACTTAAAAATAATATTGCTTTTTTGCAACTTTTCTATGACCTGAACAAATAAATATATACTAATGTTTAATCAATTTTATTTACTGTGACCGAGAGTAATTAATTTTATTTACTTAATCAAATTAATGATGTTTAATATATACTATTTTTAATCAGTTGGATATGAATTGTTTTTATACTTTTTTGCATTATAATAGTTCATGCAATTTATTTTTACAAAAATAAAAATGAATAATATTAAATTATTGACTAAAATTTAATTTATTAAAAAATTAATTTTGACTAAATTAAAGATAAATTAACCAAACCAACCCAATCTACACTTTATGGATTAAGTTGGATTAAGTTTGTTACTATGTTATGATCAGATTGTGTTACACCAACAAAACATTAGTAATAAAATATTAATGGAATTTACATCATATCATTAGTGATGGCTTGGTAATTTAATTACGTGCATCGCACAAATAATTTTTTTAGTATTACAAAATTAAATGTTGTGAAATTAATAAATGTTAAATTAGCAGCAAATTTTATTTGTGATGATCATTTGATAAATAATAAAACTTTATAGTTAAACGAGTGTAGCACATTTTGTGGATGGTTTAGTGATTATTTTTTGGTAATTATTTTTAATATGTATTTGTATCACTAAGGTTCAATGTCAACTTTCCGATTATAATGAGTTTGATGAAACATAGACTATTATTTTAATTTTTAAGTTTATGGTAAAACTATTTAGAATATATTTTCAAATTTTTCAGTTTAATTAGGTCTCTCTCATTGTCAAAAAATAAATAAATTAAACATAATAAAATAATCTATAAAAAAAATATGACTGAAATAAATTATATTATATATTAACTAAAATCTATTGCAGTATTAACTTAAATTAATTTAATACACTTATTTTATTTCAAATGTTGTATATTATAATACAAAAGACAATAAAAAAACTTTCATATTTGAAAGATGATTTTTGAATAAGATCTTTTGTCTTCAAACAAAGAAAGAAAAAAAATTTGGTCCGGCGTCCCAAACACAGCCTAAGAGGAAGAGCTGGACAGAGAAGATAATCGTTTGTCGTTTGTTTGGCCAGCAATGGCTTTACGGCTTCTGAAGCTTCCCAACGACATCATCATCTCCCGCAGTTCCTCTACCAACTCAACTTTCTTTTCTTCTTCTCATTCCTATTTTCATAGGCTCCCTGGTATGTGTCTTTTCCTTCTCTTTATCTGGTTTTTTTGGTTTATAGCGCGTAACTTTTAAGGACTCGTTTAGGAATTTTCACAAACACCTGTTGAGCTCCTAGGTTTGCCGTTATTGATGGAGTCGTGCATGGAAATTGGGCAAATGGGGTTCAAATTTGAAACCTCTTATTCCTTAATTTCATGTCTTTAACGACAACTCCGGCTTTTTGCTCTGACAGGTTGTTTTTTCTTGTTATTTTTCTGCTTCCAGTGAGATGGGTTGGAGCCCATATGCGTAGTCCCTCCAGAAGCTTTGCCGTTGTGAAGTCGGCAAAAGTTCAACCACCAAAGAAGTAAGGTTTTGTGGCCCCTGGATCATTATGTTTCAAGTTTTTATTGTTCAACATTTTCTTGCATATTGGTGCTACTTTTTCAACTGTCCAGATCTTAGTTGCTAGTAAAAAATTCATCAGATACTCTTTTCTGTTGAAAGCTTGAGCTGAGATGATCATTTGATGTATTGCGTATAAATGATGTATGGAACGCCGATCTGATCAGCAGTTTTGCGTACAATAAAAATAATCACTGTTGCAATTGCTGTGGAGTATTTGTACACTCAACCCATTTAAATTATGTTTGTCTTCGATTGTGTCTGACTTTTGAAAGTTTCAGGAAAAGGAGGCTCGATGAGATATGTTTGGAAAGGTTTCAACAGTACAGCCGAACCTTCATTCAGTCATGGATATTACAAGGTGAGCTATTTGATTGATTATCAGAACACTGGAAGAGAAAATTCGCATATAATTGTCGGGTTGTCTGCAGTTTTCAGCTACAAATATCACTAGGCTTTGATTGTTTAATTTTTTGTCTTTGTTTTTTTTCCATTTTGATCGTCTTTCACAATGCTAAGAATTCACATGAGCAAAGGCTTGATGTTCGGATTGATAAGGATTAAAAATGCTCTTTGTTAGTACTGGTGATGAGATTTCAGTACTACGTTGGTGCTGGTCCTATGTCTCAAAGGGTCTAAATGTTACCATTTCATGCTTGTTATAATCATCAGTGACTAATAGCACATCTCAAGCATGGAATAAAAACATCCTCCATCTGCATTTATGTTTTCTGTCTTTGATACATGTATTAATGCAGGCAAAGTATTTGTGGATGGAAAGGTGGTCAACAAAGCTGGAACACCTGTCTCTGATAAAGCAAATGTAGAGATAATGGCTGAAATTCCAAAATATGTATGTAGGTGATTACTTCTTATAATAACCCATGGACTTTTGTTATGTGAAATCTCATTTCTGCAATAAGATTGATGGGATAAGTAATATTAATTTTTTTACACTGTTCCTTCATTCATTCAGAGCGGGACACAAGTTAGAAGCTGCCATTGAAAAGTTGGATATTGATGTTTCTGGAAAAGTAGCTCTTGATTCAGGGTTGTCCACAGGAGGATTTACTGACTGTTTGCTTCAGTATGGTGCATCATTTGTTTATGGAGTTGATGTAGGTTATGGGCAGGTAAAATACTTATTACTTTAATTGGGTTATGTGTATTTAAACCTCACCTTTTTCTCTGTAGATGCTGCTTTTACACTTGTATATATAGGGAAACATACCAGATGATGTTCGATGGTCTACATTGCTTGTTATTTGTGCTTTTCAGTTGCTTATGAATGCTACTTCATTAGGTGGCTGATAAAATTCGACGAGATGAGCATGTTTGTGTTATAGAACGGACAAATTTAAGATACCTTTCTGCACTCCCTCAAAAAGTTGATTTAGTGACTCTGGACCTTTCATTCATCTCTATTCTCTTGGTAAGCCTTTACAAAATGGTAACTTCAATGTTGTTATGCATTTTGTAGATTTCAAATTTCTCCCTTCTTTTTTGCAAAGTTTCTGAAGAATTGTAAGGATTTCAGTTTTTGCTTAGCCAAGGATTGAACCTGGGACTTCAGAGAAAATTGTTTGGCTATGTTTATATAATTCCTCTATTAATTCTTTATATCTGAAGGATTCTTACTTCTTTGATCTCATTTTTTGTGTTAAGTAACTAACCCCCTCCTTCCTCGCAATTCAAAGAAAAATAAAGAAAAAAGAATGTTAGGAGAGATAGAGAGAGTTTAAAACATATTAGATATCATTGTCATTATAATCTATTGGAAACTTCTGCATTTACCGATCAAACTTTTATAGCATCCCTTTCATGATGATCTTTATTTCTTTATTCATTTTGGATTCAGGTCATGCCTGCAGTAATAAAAGTGATGAAGGATGAAGCAACATTAATTACTTTGGTTAAACCTCAATTTGAAGCTCGAAGATCACAGGTAAGAAGCTTACCATTTATTGACGAGCATATTCTCCAAGAAATATGCAATAGAGGATACCTTTCCCTTCTACTGTTTATCCACCAAACAGGACGAACTTTAGAAACATAGCAATGTAGTATAGCTTACCCTTCTATCATTGGTAGCTGTAAGGGAACACTAATATGACTTATACCCTTAATATTCCCTTTAGCTATTGCATTCATGTGGGATAAGCAGTCACTTTCTGATGTTCCAAATGAATGATAATATTCTTTGCATGTGCTTGTGCAATTGTGGTATAAGTAATCCTTTCTGGATGTGATAAACAGATTCATTCTATTTGTACAAACCCTTCAAAAGGGTTAGTTTAGTGAGATCTTAATTGGTCTCTGTCTTGAAGTTTCTTCTATCTTAACTTTTTACAATAACTTGTAGTACTTTTTTGAGATAATGATTTGGAACAATATATTAATTTTGTCTATTAGGGGTTCTTATGTATGCATGGTCACATATTAGAAATAATAGAAAGTTAACTGTTCTTCAATATGTAAAGGAGCATGTTTTCCTAAATTTAGCATTCCATTTTCCCTGTAGGTAGGAAGTGGTGGCATTGTAAGAGACCCACTGGTTCACCAAGAGGTATGCACTTTTCTTCCCTCCTTTATTATTATTTTTTTAATTTTATATTATTTCTTTCAGCAGAATATTTTAGAGGAAACAATACTTTTGTGCATCTTTCTGGAAAACTTTCCATACACAAATACTGTTATTTACCCTCATTGAGAGAGCGTACAGCTTCCAGCTGTTTTTCCAGATATAGGTTGAACTGCTTCATAATGTTGCAACATGCTTATTCAAGCTTTTAAAAATTGCATTTTTTCATTTTGTCACTTTACTAATGTTCAATAAGAAATGTCAGGTATTTACCGAAAAGTAAGAAATTTCAGGTAAATATGATGTACTTGCACTCACATTTGCTCTTTTTTTTTTGGTAAAAGCACTCACATTTGCTCAAATAAGGCAATTGATACTGATAGGATTAAACCAGCAAATTGACTCAATTTTTTTCTCCATCTAAATATGTTTACATCTGCATCAAATGACTGGTGGATGCCTATGAATTTTAGTTTCTCATTTAGATGGATCTCAATTATGTGTAACTTTAGTCTCAGCTCTGAACCTTCAGCTCTTCCCTTGTTGGGGGGCGGATCAGAATCCTTATTCGAGCATAAAGCAATCACTATTATTTTGCACCTACGCTGCTTCTACTTTTAGTTCTTTTGCTTGCTAATAGGATGCAATAATATAAAATATTGATAGGATTCTATTGTGCAGGTTCTTGAAAAGATTATAAAGGGTGTAGAGAATTTTGGTTTCTGCAGCAAAGGATGGATAGAGTCTCCTCTCAAGGGTGCAGAGGGTAATGTAGAATTCCTTGTTCATTTTGTTAGGAAAGCTGAGCAAATTGCAGAATGATCAGCTATGAGGAAATCGATCAAGTGCTAGATAGACTTAGGACATGTGATTTTGGGTGAGAGGGACCCTAAAATGTGGTTCCCGGGGGTCTGAATGTAGTTACTTGTAGAGTAAATCATGAAATGGCTTTTTTCACAGAGGCTTTACTGAAATAGCAAGTTTGCGGGTAGAATTTGTAACAAGTGGAGTAAATCATGAAATGGCTTTTTCCATATAGGCTTTAATGGAATAGCAAGTTTGCGGGTATAATTTGTAAAAGTGACCTGACCTTTTCAAAATCACACAAATAAATTAATATTCATTTCTACTCTATAGTTTGTAAAATATTTATTTTGCCTCCCAACAAGTTTTGACATGTATATTTTTAATGTGTTTTATGTTTTATGTTATTAATTATTTATTGTCTTTTGGAACTTGCAACATATTGATAGAGATAGTTAGTATTGGATGAAACTTTGATAAAAGATTTAATGCTTACATGTATCAATTTCTGTTAACCTTTTAGAAGCTGATGTAACAATACTTTATTTGCTATTAAGTTAATTATAAAATTGGAAAAAAAAAGGAGTTGTGAATAATTAAATAATTTATCAATTTTAATCTATACATCTTTAATTCAAGAAAAGTTTGTGCAGTGCTAAGTTGTTAATTCTAGGCGTTTTTATTTGACATCATGTTAATAGTTCAGACATGCTAATGCTTGTAAAGAGTTTTTAAGGATTAAATTGAAACACAATCTAAAATTCAAGAATAACATTTGTAATTAGCATCAATTGGTAAAACTAAACAAAAAAAAAAGTATAAAAAGTTTAATGTCGAGATGATAAATGGAGACAAAATACCCAAGTGCTTTTTAGCATGAAACCATGTCACCTCATTGGCGTTAACCTAAATCACTGGTAATAAATACGAAATTCATAAAACTAATACTGAAACAATACACTATTTTTCTTTGTTTGCAAGTTAACAACATTACCTATTCATCAAAACAAAAGTTAACAGCATTACCTATTCTTCAAAACGAAAGTTAACAAAATTACATTAACAAACGTTATTTAAATTTTTTTTTATAATAATCTTTTTTCAGTGCATTTTTACATCTATGATCTAAACAATATTAAAAATAAAAAAATAAAAAGAGCTACATAATAAGATGCATCTCTCCCATTGATTAGCAGAATCTTTTACATAGTTGGTTGGGACTTTCAGCCATCCAAGCTCTACAGGTGACTAAGCTGACTATGCAAATTAAAGGAATGCGACTTTATCCTCTGTTTCATGGTTATATCCTCTCATCTTATTGCACTGTATTTACAGAGTATTGAAAGTGACAGAAGTGTCCGTCCACCGACAAAATTAGACATGCGGATGTGACGACGAATTCTAATTTTATTCATACAAAGCGGTTTGTTATCCAGCATCTTGTTTGCAACAACTTAACGACGATGATTTGAGATGATTAAGTAATTCAAACGGGATAGTAAGACCTATCACTTGCCCAACAACTGAGAGCCATGAAACCAGACATAGCTCAACAACTACTCCCTTCTGAGCCAGAGAAGCATCACTGTTGAAAAGCAGCTTCATCCACTCGCTCGTTCCACATGGATGTAGCTTGTACCATGGTCTGTTCAAGTGTGGATGCTCCTAAAATTGGATAGTATGCAAAATTTTAACTAATGTTTAAGCTCCTAAGATAAATAAAAAAAGAAACACACAACTACAGTTTTTAAAGAAAAATTTGATTGCACATGACAAGTTAGCAAAATATGGATGAAACATGCTTACCATCCAAAACCCACAAAAACTAGAAAAGTCCATAGCAATGCAACAGGTGATTCGAGGAACCAGTATTCCAAAAACAGGTGGCGCACACATTTTTTTTTCAGAAAAAACACATTTAAAAAAAAAAAAAAAAAAAACTCATTTAAGTTGAAATGATATTGGCCTACTTCAGTATCAAATTGGTGACATGAAGAAGTGCCTCTATAAGAACTTACAAGTTTCAAACTTTTTTAAGCTAAGCTGCCAGTTGTAAGAAAACATCATAAATTGATCACAAAGAAAATATATGGTATGAAGTATCACCAAAGCAATGAAATATAAACTACATCTCTCTCTCTCTCTCTCTCTCGTTTGTATATACAAGTAAAGCTTCTGCTGCTGTATGTCAACTACTGTCATGTGGTAAATACTACTATTAAACTTGGCATATTGTTGTGAAGGATAAATGCAATTTTCTTTTACCACTTCTTGTTATGTCGCAAAAAAAAATAACTATATTGGTATCCTCCACGAATCAACAACGCTGAAAGTCAGAGATGCAGAGGAATCACTCAAAATTTGAATTTTTGCTGTTTAGTTTTCCTACTTGCAATATAAGCTTTACATTGTTGGAAAAAGAAACCAACATGTCCAAATAGCTGTTACAAAGAGATATATATCTAACTCCAATGCATCTAAAACTACAACGAGAAACAGAATCAAACAAATGAGAACAAAAAAATAAGAAAAACGCACCTCGAGGGTTATAAATGTCCATTTTGATTCCAGCAGCAACTTTTCTGAGCATGCAGGAAGGTCTTTTAATTCATCCAACACCAAAGGCTGTCCATCTATATAGTATAAAAGTGCAAACTTTTACCACCTCAAGTACTGGATATAGATAGATAAGCATATGGATAAAAAAATAAAATGCTTACATTTACTTAACCAGAGATTTTCAAGTTTAAATCAAGAACAAGTTTCCCAATTCTACATATTCAAAAAGATAAGCATACCATTACTATAGACACGGAAATATAGCACAGGAACCCTATATGCAGCACTGTACACTATATGGAAATCATAGAAACGTAATTCACAGCTATTGCTCTCAACCTTGCAAAAAAAAAAAAAAAGAATAAAATAAAATAAAAAAAGCATTGAAGGATACAATACAAAAACTCCAAGATTTACGTAAAACAAACCCAACTATAACAATTTTAAAGCACTTGTAATATTGCACATACCAGAGTGGCATTATCACCAATTTCCTCTTTTTCAGTGTAAATTTCCTCACAAACCTCTTCTTCCTGCAATGAATTTAGGAAAAAGTTATCACTTATGGGAAAAAACCCAAAAAAAAAAAAACAAAAACTTGGCTCTCAATTAAGAACTAATAATCCACCACGGATACCTGAGAAGGCATGAGATTTTCACTTGAACCACCATGAATACAGAACTTCTCTAGTGTTAGATATCCATCCACCTGAGAGAGATAGAGAGAGAGAGAGAGAGAGAGAGAAAGAAAGAAAGCATTGGGATTTATTTCCACACGAAGAAAATTGATTTTGTCACGGAGGGATACATAGAGACCCAGTAACGAACATGATGAGAAGAAAGACCCAGACGATTTTGACAAGGAACCACCCAAGTCCATGGAGGGAAAGCTGAGTTGAATCGTTTCCATTCATGGGCAAGAATCCGAGCAGCAACGAAGAAATCATGCTTCGAGAGTGTCCCATCCCACGAAGAAACATCCATTTTGCCTTTGGATTTACACCGACTGGGTTCTGCTTTGTATTGAGTTTTATTCATATTCATGCGGGTTTTCAGTGTTTGGGTTCTGAACCTGACAGGAGATGGAGTGTCCCTCGTCGCCGGCGACTCAGAAGGTGAAGAAGTTAATCTACACAGGGAAGAAGACGTCCCTAATCTGTATTTGGATTTCCTATCCCGGTTATGAGAATCCCGGGACATGGTTGCACCAAACATGGGTTTTGGGATTATTTTAAGCCCAATCCGGTTTCGTTCAGTCCATCTACTAAACATGACCCACCTTGTATTTTTATTTGAGATTATTATTATTTTTTTATTTTTAGTATTTTTTACAAATTGAAATCAAACCAAACTAATCTATCATTATCCGTTAAGTTCTGTCTGTTTGGATTTGACCTAATATTACATTATTTTATTATTTTTAGTGATTTTAAATATTTAAAAAAAATAAAATTATTTTTCAATAATGTGAGTTTAATATTATTAACATCTCAGTCTCGCTACCTCTTTAGTTGCCAATCTGCTCTAAATTAACTAATTTAAAAATATAAATAATATATATATATATATATATATATATATATTTGTAAACTCCATTCTGTTCAATTAATTTTGACTTAAAAATTATTCAAATTGATCCGACTAAATCTATATGCCAAAAACTAAACCAAACTAATTCAGTTAAATCAGTTTGATCGGTTCTAATCGATTTTTATTCACCCTTTATACCTATTCTAGAAAATATAATCTCTTTATTTGTTAATGATTATACCATGTTCAATAAAAGAGAATCTATTTACGTGCAGTGCACATACATTCTAACAGTTAAAAAGTCACCTAGCAAAGATCTTGGACTCTAATGTTGCACTGATAATATAGTAGGAATTAGTTCATAATAAAAATTTTATTTTGTTTTAATTAATATACTTTAACAGTTAAGAATGACGGGGAAAGATTTTAAGGGCAAATCATGATTTATTTAATTGCTAAAATTTGACAATCAAAGAGGTACACCCACAAAGCCCAAGTTTTACCATTTGTGAATAAGCTAGTGATGAAGTAGAGACATTAATGGGGAAAAATATTCTTTTCCACAGAACCTCCTTCTAAATCTTTTTTGCATGGAGTTCATCCTTCTTAATGGCGGCCTTCCTTTTTAATGAAGGCTTCGTTATTTCCTGAGTTTTTTTACTGGCGGAGTGTGTGTAAATTGCAAATATAACGGATCAGCAACTGAAGCTGGTGGCGGATAATGCAGATGCTTCGAAAAGGACTGAAATTTCTCTTGTGGGGAATGTGCTGTGTGAAAAAACTTTCACAGCAAATGAAGTTTTCATGGTGGTTTGACGTATATGGTTTACGAAGGACTTACCGAAAGTGGAAGAGATTGATAAAAATATTTTTTTGTTTACGTTCAAATCGGCGTATGACCAAAATAGAGTGTGGCATCGCAAACCCTGGTAAATTAGTAGAGCTCATTTATTGCTTAGGGAATGGAAGCCAGAGAATGCTTTAAATGATGTCTGTTTTGATGTTTCTACATTTTGGGTACATATTAAATGACAGGACCCAACCCTACTAGATCCTGCCTGCGTGACTTAATGTATCAATTAAGCCACAAGCAGTCGTTAAAGTCCAATAAGTCACTTTTTCAATCGAAAAAGAAACCAACAAACCGAAAGGTTTTCTCTACTATCGAAAATTTTATTAGAAATTTCGGCAGCATTTCGGCTGTTTTCTAACACTCCCCAAAAGCAAATAGTCCACAACCTGCAAGGAAAAGCGTTCCTAAACCGTATTCGTTCTAACAGCGCACATTCCCACAATAATCACAACTCATACTTAAGTAAACATCTCAATACTCAAACAAATATATTGTTTAAGTAAAGCGTAGCTGGACTCGGTATAAAACCGAGCTGCCTACATACCTCTTTTGAAAAGGGATCAAGCTACCTGTAGTTCACCCAGCATATTTACACCACATATGCTACAGTCAATCACATTCACAAACTTAATTTCCATCACAGCTTTTCCAACAATTTAAATAAAACTAATATTCATAACTTGGCGGCATGTTTCCTCGCCCAAGCTAGCCATACCCTACTTGGCGGCATAATTCCTCGCCCAAGCGGTTCTCATCCGCACAATCACATCCAGCATTTATTCCAAAGAAAATAACACAATATATATAATTTTCCACAATTTAATATATAAATTTCACACATCATTTACTAACAATTTAATATCACAGACAATTCAATACATACACA
>QANX01003343.1:3611-26881 GCA_003254975.1 Ochetophila trinervis
AAAAAAAAAAAAAAAAAAAAAAAAGATGACACTGATATTTTACGTCGACACACTGACAGAAGAAAAGTATTTTTATAAATTATTTGTCCTTATGAAAAATGACAATTATTTGGAAGAATACTTAGAGCTTTCAACGACATAATTACTAGACACGGATATAAAGATTGACAGAGTACAGGTTAGGAACTTAATTAATTATTTAAAGTGTGGAATGCCATCTGGCAATGGGTTAGGTTTAGAAATAAAACTAAAAAAAGATGGGTTCCTGTGATTTGTACCAAGTACACTAACGCCAAAATCAAGAAAATATCAACGACACGAGCCTATTTGATAGCCACCATTTTTATCTCCATCAAAAAAAAAAAAAAACATTTACATCCTTTAAAATTTAGAGTAATTATAAAAATATAATATCTTTTGATTTTTTTACTCTATTTTTTATGTAATAGAGAATTACTTTAATATTTTTAATAAAATTTAATTTTTTTAATTTTTTTTGCATTTCTTATGATAATTAATTTAAATTCAATTGTGTTTTTAGTTCATTTTTATTTATGCTATGCGATAATTTAACCTTTAAAAAAATTATATGATAATTTTAGTTTGATAATTTTTTTTAAATAAGTTATATATTTGATAACCCCTGTCACGGAATTCCGAAGAATATATGTATTTATAACGAAGCAATTATCTGAAATGTGTTATATTTTTTCTCGGCCATTCCAAACCCACTTTAGGAAGCATGATCACAGGTTCACGAAACCTAACTTAAGTGGCTTTGGCCTTTGCGTCCCCTGCGAAATGTCCAAAACTTGACGGGACCGTCCCAAATCAACACTTAAAGCATAATTATAGTTTCACTCTGTATAAATCATCATACGACGCCGTTTTCAACTGACGTAGTTAGAAAATTATAATTTCCTAAAATATGGCTATGGGGTATAAATCCATTCAGATTGGGAACTGATTTTCTTATCCCACAAGATAGAAACCACATCTCAAGGGGTTATAAATACCCCAATCATACGCATGACTTTAGACACGCCCAAATTGCTAAGCACCATCGACTTTAACTGTTTTTAACCGGCACATATTGATACCTTACAGATATTCACACACCTCGCACGGTTGGTTCGCGACTTCTTGAAATTGTGCTTCAACAGCCTCCTCCACCATTCAAAAACTAGTCGTTGGAGGACGATAACAACTCTCTCTTTCTTCTTTTTTCTTCATTGGGGGAATTAATGATGAAGCTGAACCATCCCCACGTCACCACTCTTCTTCAACCGCTTACTCTATTTTGGACTCTTCCCTCAATTCCAAATTTCTTTCGGAGCTGTTTTCTTTACCTATTCGTTTTAGTTTCCCAAGAAAAGCCATCAATTCAGAATATGATGCATTGTTGGCTGGCTTCAGAAGATGAGAAATTTCTTGGAATTCTGGTCCTGGTGTACAAATCGAGTACAAGAATTTCATGCTTGAAATGGAAAGGAAACTCATGCGGGCATTTTTTGGTCATCTAAGGCAGTCAAAATTTTATTTTACAGAAAATTTTATGACAGATTTTCTCTTTTCCAACTCTACGACTGTACACAGAAGAAACATAGAAGATGGGAGAGAAAGAAACAGAGAGAAAAGAACAGAGTTTTCAGCCCTTCAAACAAAAATCAAAAGGGCTTCGAACTTAATAAAAAAAATAAAAAAAAAAGAGGAAAAAAAGACACACACACCCACACAATAGTTACATACATTTTTAGGTTCAGTGGCAGGGACTAACTAATAATCCCATAACAGACTCCCAAAGGTGCTTGAAATCACACTGCTCTCTGTCACTCCCAACTCAGTACCCACATAACTACAACAATTCTCCACGCTCTGCATCCATGGCGGCGGATAAACCCAACTGTCCTCCGAGTCAGCAAACACGAACTCATTGCTCAACTCGGGCGAGTCGTAACTCGTCCCCAGACATGGCAACTCGACGATCTCGCTCAGTTCGTCAGACTCGGCCGCCAAGTCCATGGCCGAAACGAGCGACGACAGCGACGACGTGGCCGCGGAGGACGGCTGCGAATCGAATGCGTGCATCTGAGCGGCTTTGGTGGCGGCGGCTTGAATATCCCGGGGAGCGAGCGAGAGCGGGCGAGGCAGCGAGTCGACCAGGTGGGGAAAATTGAGAATGGCGGAATTGCCCTTGATGCTGAGAGCCGCGACGTCGTGCGCTCTGGCTGCCATTTCCGGGGTTGGGAAAGTCCCGAGCCAAATGCGGGATTTCTTCCGAGGCTCTCGGATTTCTGAGACCCATTTGCCCCAATTCCTCATTCGCACTCCTCTGTAAACAGGGTGTTTGCTGGAGTCTCTAATGCGCTTCATCTTCTTGTTATCAATTAACGGCTGGGATTTCATGTTGGCTGGCGAAGCTGGAGATGAAGATGAGGATGAGTTGGACTCTGTTTCTGAACTTCGGCCTTCACTTCTACTACTCATTCTTCGTTAACTTTATTTCTGTCAATTATATATAGACAGAGACAAGATATAGATATAGATATATATAGAGAGAGCTGTCTTGTCCTGTTGGTGAAGAAGCAAGAGAAAATGGAAAGGGATCAAAGGAAAAAGGCAGAGGCATGCAAGTTGAGAGATTATGTACTATAATATGAGAATCATGCTCACTCGCTCATGAATTCCGTCCATCATTACGCAGCAAGTCATACAGCATTTATATCAAAATTATAACAGCTTGAAGAGAGAGAGAGAGAGATTGGACCCACATGAGAAATGGGTCGATCGACCTGCTTCGGTCTTCGGTATAGTGGGGTTCACTACTTTTGGTACACACTCCACCCGCAAAACCCACCCAATTAATATTTCTGCTTTTTATTTTATTTTTTTACCTGTTTCACCTATGTTTCACTTTCACTGTTTATTTATCCTTTTGTACATGTGTATGTTATATACCACTCATGTCCCCTCACCCAAGAAAAAAAAAAAAAGTAATTGTCACTACTTTACTTCTCTCTCTCTCTCTCTCTCTCTCTCTCTCTCTCTCTCCATATTCTGATAAAATATTTAATTATTTAAGCTTCACTATTCTTTCTTCTACAAACATCTTTTCAACCTGAATTAAAGACGAGAGAAAAGAAAAACATCTACTTGACAAGTTTGCCTAGCTTGGTTGGGAATTTTTATATTTTATATAATGCTCTGAGGTCGGCAAAAAAGGATTTTTGTATCGTCATACGTTAAGTGGATTTTGGATCATATTAAATACTATAAGCAATATATATATATATATAGATCGACCCCGACAAAAGTTTAGTGTATGCGTATGAAAATGGTAAAAACTGAGAAAAACACCATATTTAGTAATTCGGGCCTCTTTTTAAATGATAATTGGTTAAAAACCAAGGGAATTGTACGCGTTTTGGGGTAATGGAGATATACTTTTTGTTGAGGGGTTTAGGGTCCCATATATATATGTATATAAATTGTTTCGATGATGATCGAGTGATCAATTGTCCGACTGATTGACGTCTGGTAGTAGTTTGTATTGAACACCAACTTTAAGCCACCAAGAAATCCACACCTCATCTGGATCTAGGTCCCAAAACCCTAATGATATATCGGGTTGAAAACCCATGGTTCAAAATATTGCCACGAACTATTACATAGCACATTAATCTTAATAAATGAACTTTACCCCACATGTTAAAAATGACAAGTCCTTAGCTATTTAATTAATCAAATGGGTCCCTGAAAGCAGATGTCGTAGAATCTGAATCATTACAAAAAATTTATTATTCAAGTCATCACCTGTACTAGTGTATGATTAATCTTTCAAGTAAGACATATAAATGTAAAATGACAAAATCACATGCTTCTTATTTAATTACCTTTTTCTATATTTTGACCAAATACAAGCTAGCTCTGCTTTTATTATTATTATTCACTGTTTTAACCTTTTACCTCTCAAGTCTCTATCTACCTCTATTCACCAAAAAAAAAATGTTTCTATTTAAGGTGCTTTAATTAGCATGCCTTTTGAAAATTATGATATTCATAATTAATATATTCTTAATTTTTTTTATTGAAAATGCCAATTGTTTTAAGAAATTTGAGTCCCAGTATGTATATGAATATTGAAAATAGGTAATTCTGGGGTTTCAAACTCTGTATAGGTGTATGTATATATTTTATATTTATGTCTTCTTCTTTTTTCATTTTTGAAAAAACAAACAAAACCAAAAAGAAGAAAAAGATAGTGCAGTCCATACACTATTATTCATTCACTCTTTCACATTATTTTAATTTATTTTTTCATATGCAGAAAGTACATTGCTATAACAGTTTCAAATTATAAGCCATATGTATTTCTTTTTTGGTTAATTGCACTGTTATATTCTGTATTTAATCAGATTGTTAAGTTCACTTTGAAGTTTAAAGCATTTCACAATTTTGAATTTACAATTTATTTCACATTAGTTTAATTTTTAAATTAATTAACAAAAAGTTTAAATTGACTAATTAATTAGTTAATTAAATTTTTTTCTTATCTTGTTAATTTGTAAATTGAAAAAAACTAGTCAATTTTTTAAATTTTTGTTTATAAATTTGGAAATCAGCTTGAGAATTGGACTTATATATATATAAACAAATTATAAATTAAAAGGTAAGCGTGAAACATTTTAAATTTGAAAATTTTTATGTGCAACATTTTTAAAATACAAATTATTATATTGTAATTAATTTTTTAATTTATTTTTTGAATTTCTATAGGCCTAATATGAGTTAAAAAATAAACTTGTTAGAGATAGTCAGCCTCGAAGCAATCATTTTTATACATCTTATTGTCATATTCGATATTGAATGAATAAGCTATAAAATACGATCACCATCCTTGACGTAGCCTTACATTCTCATTTTCCAGAGATGGTCGTACTTTTGAGTCTGAGAACAAGTTGGAAATAATGTACGTAAAAATAAGTGAACAGTTGATGGAAATAAAATTGGACCCATTTTTCAAGTATTATATTACACAGCATGTGGGACTTGTGATTCCAGCCGTATACAGGAGAGCATAAATCCATGGCCACACATTTCCCATTAACCAGACGATCAATTATGGGGTTTTAATACCACGACACAATTGGGTCATGTACATAACGGCAAATTAATCATCTCGCTGTTTTCTGTTTATTAAAGATTGAATTTGTTAAAACGGGGGCAATTTAGCCACTTTCGCATGCATATATGAAGCAATAGATATGCGTGTTTGAATTTTGAATAATTTCAATTTTTGTCTGGAATAAAAAGTGCCGAAGCAAAGATATATTGAGGCATTGGCAAAACAAAATAATGCAGAAGAAGTTGTGAAACCAAGAAGTCTGAAGCAATGGCGAGCTAAAAAATGTGTCTGATGAAAGATATAAGTGTAAATATCTGATGAGAGACACAAGTGTAAAATGTTCGAGACTTAGACCGAAGCGTCCAAGAATGAAATATCTTAGGGAAGTTTACGTGCCTGAGAAGTATTTCTCTCGGAATATTCATGAAGTGTCCGACGCTTCCATCAATGTTCACACTTGGAAATTTATGTCTGGTCATATGGGTTGAGGAATGTAATCATTAATGATGAAATTGAAGCTCTCAGGTAAAATAAAATACCTACCATTACCTATTTGGGTAAGACAGAAGCATGCGGCAGATGAAAGCTCAATCAAGCAATATTTTAAAAAGTGAGTTTAGATATAATCCAAAATGTATTTTCCACTTTAGGTAGTTACAATTAAATTCTGGATGTCAAATATAGTGTACTTTAATTTAATGTAATCTCTATATAAATAGAAGAAATTAAATTAAAAAAAATGCTGAAATTTTTACACTATAAAATATATATATATATATATATATATATATTTTCTTCTTTCTCAAGTAAAGCAAAGAAAACCAAAAAGTTATTAACATTTATCTCTGAAGATTTCTAAGCCAAACATACAAAAATCCAATAGAATTTACATTTATCTTTTAATCTTAACCGAAACCAGAGTATAGAAACTCATGCATAAATATATATGTATATATATATGTACAAAAGTTAACCCAATAAATTTCAAATGTATCACATTAAGCTTTAAATTTATATTTTATATAACATTAAGCTCTCAAATTTCAAGTGTAGTACATTAATCTTCAAATTTATATTTTATATCATAATAGAGGGCATATAATGATATTTTAATATGACCCAATTTATTATGGCATAAAATATAAATTGAAATACCAATGTGATACATTTAAAATTTGAGAGCCTAATGTGACATAGTATATAAATTGAAAGCTTAATGTGATACAATTTAAACTTGAAAGCTTAATGTGACATATACTGTAAATTGGAAGCTTAATGTAATACATTTGAAACTTGAAGACCTGATATACAAGTTTATCAAACTACAGAATATTAAAGTGCATTTATCTCTATAATATATAAACAAAGCAGGCATATGAAGGGGGAAAGAATTATATGCCATTTAAATTCAAATATTTATACTTATGTATAACGTGATGATAACGGTTGCAGATTAAATAAAACTTTGCATGAGGATATACCCTTTGAATCTGGGTCCTATTATGGGATTTGAATCTCCAACAAAATCAAGTTGGCTCTAATAAAAAACATAAAAAATCAGATGTACTTTTACAAAATCTATCCATTAAAATTTTGATAAGTGACAAAAAAAATTGATGTAAATTTAAAATGACCAAATCAATTTTCTTCAATTTAACCATATCAAAATAGAAAAATCATTATATTAAAAAAATATTAAATTAGAGAAAAATTATTTTTTAGGTGGTAGAAATTAAAAAAATAAATAAAACATTAAATTGGAAAAAATTGATTTAGTTATTTTAAATCCACCTTAACTTTTTCTATTACTTGTAAAAGTCTTAATAAAAGTAATTTGTAGTGATAAGAGGTTTTTTTTTTCCAGACATGCTAAGTTTTTATAAAATTATAGTGAACTCCTAACAGTATAACAGGTTTCATGCCATAAACCTTTATTTTTAAATAATAATTTTTTTATATTAAATAATATTTTTTTATGATGAGTAATATTTTTTTTATAATTGATAATATTGTCTATAACAAGTAATATTAATCTATTATGTGTAATATTTTGTCCATAATAAGTAGTTTTAATCTATAATGAATAATATTTTTTTCATAATAAGTAATATTGTTTATATTGAATAATATTTGGTCCATCATTTATAATGTTTGATTCATAATATGTAATATTTTTGAAAGATTTCAATAAAACTCCTCAAATAAATAGGTTCACTACATAAATTTTCAGTTTTTCAATCCTCAACTTCTAGTCGATGGATGGATTTCCACTTTAATGGAATGTTAGTTACTATTTATTGGAAAAGAGAACATATCCATTTTTTTTTATATGTTTTGTGTGAATAGAGAGCATATCCAATTAATCAATAAACTTGTGAAATATTTGTGATTGGTCATGATTAAGATAAAGGGATTAATTACTGTTTGCCACATCACTTGTAAAATGTCTGAAATTCTAAAATTATTTATTTGTAACTCTTCTTTTTATATTTTGTAAATATAATTATGAATATTCAATTGGAACTCAAAATTATTTAATTATGATCGGTCAGGATTAGAAAGCAGTTATTTGTTATTGTAATATATACCTTACATATTTTATATATCAGTCATTTTTTTATTAGAACCTCATATTTTTATTAACTGTTAAATTGCTTTAAGAGTTAAAATTTAAAATGTATTTAGAGTTTTTATGAGTTGATATAGAATTTATTTTTTAAATTTTTTATTATTTTATTATAGTCATATAATTAATCAATAATATTTTTATTTTAATTTTTAAAACAATTCAATAACTAATAATAATGATCATGATAGTTTTATCATTAAAACATCCTAATTAAAAATAATTGCATATATATATATATATTTATATACATCCATCATAAATAAATATATAACTTATATATAAGTATATAACTTGTTAATTTTTTGTTTGGAAATATTTATAAAATTTTAATTTGTAAATCATGAATAATAGATTATAAGCTAAGATAGAAAAAATATATAGCTCCTGATTTCCTTAAGAACTCATACAAGATATATTTGTTTCGGAGCTGGCATTGTTATAATTTTGCAGTCCATTTCATTTCAAAACATTTGGTATATCATTAATTAATTTGATTTAGATAGTCATTCAAACAAGCTAGCTGGGTGATAAGTTCTATTGGGATTAAGAGCATCTTTAATGGAAAATATGGATTATTGTATATACAGCATAGAAATAAAATTGTTTAAATTTATGTAGCATAAATACATATTCAATTCGAAAATTATTCTCCAATTGTAATGTGCATAAAGGTTGTTTATGGTTATTAATTAATTATATATTTTATCAAAGTATTTTTAGTTTTTGAGCAAATTGAATTTTTTTTAAAAAGTTATATTTTTTAAAATTTGACAATATCTGACAAAACTTCTAGAGGTAGATACTCATATTGACAATGTCAATTCTACATCAATTCAACATTAATTATTAACGTTACTATTGAAGAATATTTTTTTAAAACAATATTTATATTTGTTTATATAATATATTAATTTTAGCAATTTACAATTCATGCTCTAAAAATCTATATAAATACCCTTCATCTTCTTTAATTTCTTCAAAAATATCAATAAAGATCCTATAGACGTCGTTAATTAATAAGAAGGATTTGTGTAGCTAGGCTTTCCCTAGACTGTGAAATCTTACATTTGAGTTGCCCCGATATATACGGTAATTTGTTCCCCTGATACTGATTGTTACCCTGATGTATGGTAACGTCGGTCAAGTACAATTGCAGTCAAAAAGCCTATTTCTAACATTATGATGTTTTGGACAAATCTACTTGATCACGTACTTGAGGACGATATATGGTATTTTAAGAAATTCTTTACATGTGTGTATTAAATATAAAATGTCTTTAATTATCATATTCTAATAAATTATATTAAAGCAAACTATAAATGGTAATATTAATAAGAGTTAATTTTTTTATTACATGTGATGATCATTAATAGGACTATCACTGACAATTGCTATTTGCTAATCGGCATCATTTAAGTATAAATTGATTTTTTAATCTAAAATTTTAGTTTGGAAAAGTGAAACCTTTTGGGCATTCATTTAATTTTTCATAAATGGAAACAAATAATATTTTTTATTTTCAACTGCCCAAATACCTTCTAAAAGAAAAAGAATGAAAAAATTATGTTTTGATAATTTGAATTGGAAAATAAAATTTTATTTGAAAGAGTTTTCCTATTTATCATTATCCTTATAGTTATAGTGATCTTAATTATTCACTTATCACCACTTACGATGACATACCTAAATAGTAATTAAGTTTTAATTGATTACTAAATTTCAATAGAGATTTAGTGTTCTTTTTTTAATTTTTTGTCAGCGAATGAAATATATATTTAAAATTAAAGAGGAAGATGATTTCGCTCAAGCATGACCAAAATCAAGATTTGGAGATTTATTCTCTAATTTAATGTGGTCATTAATTTGTTTTTTTTTTAAAAAAAAAAAGAAGAAGGTCAATTACTTTAAGCACTGATCAAGTGTGTGCACTGTGCAGGCTTGGCAACTCGGCCTTCATGTCACATTAATTCATCAAATTCTTGGTCTAGTAAATTAATTAAAGAGAGAGAATAGATAGAATGATCATTGAGAAAGTTCTGGGAACTGTCTCTAAAATTAAAATACAAAGAATAAATTGATTTAGGTTGGATGTTTATTTTCAACTGAAAGTTGTGGCAAGCATAGCAGTTAAAATAAATCTCCATTGAAGACGATTAATGAGGTGGTTACAAGTCCCATATTTTCCATTGAATTTGATTTGTGATGAATTGATGATGATGGGCCTAGTATTCCCTGGAGTAGTACTAGAACTTAGCCCGTACTGTATGAGCTTGGGCCAGGTCTTGCTGACGAATCATCCATTCAACTTCAAAGCTTTACCTTTTCATTCACATGCATTGCCCATCCATATTACTTGTTTTTCTGCTCAGACTTATTGATACATTTCCCCTTGCTTACTGTTCAGTAGGACCTGAAACGATTTCAAATCAGAATTTTTTTATAACATCAAACATTTCGTATTTTTGATATTTGATCCAACCTCACTTTCACATGAAGCTGATATTTTGGTGTTAAATTCCATTCACATGCAATGCATGTGAATTACAGCTAATTCATAGAAGTGAATTACAGCTAATTAAAGTTGTAACTATTAATCTCATTTATACATGATATGAATAGTAGTTATGAAAGAGGGACCCGATGATCTTCAATTATTAGATTGATTTCTTCTTCATATTCTTCTTTACAAAATCCATTAATGTGCAGTCAAAGATCATGGTTTGTATTTACTTACTGGCCGTATATATGGATGAAACTATGACTATGTACGCTTCTATTGTCGATATGTTGCCTCTAGGCCACTGATTTTTAATTATCGAAATTCACTTTCTATGCAGCACATGGTGTTGTAATTACCTGTCAGGGTCCAGATGTCCTTGGTCTTAATTTCTCTGTCTGGAGCTGGTTTCCTTTTCTGCTTCCTACCTTTGCCTGCTATGGATGAAATGAAGAACAACCTGCCGGATGTCCATGAGCACGGTTGAGAAACAAAGGAGAAGAGTTTTTAATGGCTACAAATTAGTAAAGACTTGGTAGGCTTTCCATAGAACTTAAAATCAAATGCATAAGAAGTTACCGGAGCACCAATACTCATAAGTTTAGAACATCAAGCAATGGGGATAGAAGTAAATTGAAATTCCTCGCTTATTGTGTTCATATGTTAGACAATACAAAGAATGTCTTTGAAAGTGCTTGTAAGGTTGTTTAACAGGACTTTCCTTTTCTTCAGTTAAGTTGCAAAGGAATTTAATCACTAAAGATTCAATATCTGGTCCTTTTCATTTTTTTTTTTCTGTTTAATATTTCCTTCTCTTAGAACTTAAAACGAAGTCATCATCGTCGCTATAATCCATAATTCTCTTCTTCGCTTTTATATCGCCGTTCCTTGATGCCTGCTGCTGTCTGGAACTCTCGGGTTTACTTGAAGGTTTTGAGGATTTAATAGGAGTTCCCATCCGGAGTTCCTTCTGCCTTCTCTGCTTTTTCTCGTATGCCTTTTTCGCTCTTTCAGGTGATAACAAACCGTGTTCCATCATCCTGCAATTTTTTTTAAAACAAACCGTGTTCCATCATTCATTCAACATCGCAAAAGTAACCATGTAGGATTAGTATAATGTTTGATGTGTTCAAAATGACTATTGTTTCGAGGTTTCCACTGATACATCAAACATGTTTCAAGCATTGGTTGGAACGTAAGGAGGTAGCAAAAACTACAAGGAGATTATCAAAATCCCATTTGGAAATGGCTTTGCCCCATTTGTAGTAGTCAAACCTCTGACTCAAGTATAATTGGACACAGAGCAATGGCAATCCCATGTTAATCAGCAATAGGCTTGACAACCATGCCACGTACCCATATGCTTCTGTACATTCACATGACAAAGTCCTTTACTACAGCAGAAACACATTTGAGTTAATGTTATGTTTTAGAATCTTCTTTGATTGGTCATGGTAGCTAACCAAATATTGAAGATTCATGTGTGTAAAGTTTTGAGAAAAACACGACAAAGGAAAGTAGCAAAAATGTATCAGAATTGCAAATTACTTCTGGTGACAACAGAGTTGCTGGACATTAAGTAGTTCGCCTTCCCCGATAAATCTGTGATATGAAATAATTTTTGGAGTATTGGAGAACTCATACTTGACAAGGTCAGGACAACAGGCTCAATGATATTGACAACAAGATGAAATATCTCTCTGAGTAACACTTACTAGCAAACCTTTCAAGTTAGAAGAAAACTATAACCAGGTTTCATTTTAGAATATCAACTTGTAAGTCAATGTATTTTAAAAACCTACATGTAGATTTAGATGAAGAATCTTGATTAGCTCGTGTAGAAACCATTCTCTTATAATGTATGTTAGAAGTCATTGTGGAAAAAGTCAGAGCTTCCAAACAAACTTTAGGAGGAAAGAAAAAGACAGAGAAGTTGTACACTAATCATAGTTTCCAGGAAACTGAAGACTAATAGAAGGTCCATTTCAGCAATTGTTCCTTGCAGGTCTGTACCAGGCAAGCTGCTGCAGGAATATGCAATCCAAATCCAAATCCAATCAAAAGACTGGTGAATATCAATCCCACTTCAACCTCTAAATGACTTCTATATTCTTAAATGAGCCCCTTTCACTGACAATAGGGCATTACAGATAAGAATTAGACCCATTCAGTCCACATAAGTGGTGCCATGGACTGCTGCATAAGAGTTGGGGCGAGCTCATTTTCTAAAAGAGCTCCAAGTCCAACTTCAAAAATTTTGATCAATGGACGAGGCCTCTTTAGTTTCCATTAGGATTCAGAGGATTCCTACAAAATGAGATGATATGCTAATGGTATGGTATATTGAACCACATGAAGAGGAAAACTCATTCCTAAAGATGCTTGGAAAGGTGATGGAGTCTCATGCATGTCATATCAACTTAGGTTCAAATCTCCCCATCAGGGTTTACACTATTTCCACCCACTAATACCTAGCCATTCCTTAGTCACGAAATGAAAGAAAAGTTATTAACTTAATAAACCCCTGCCTTCAGGATTAAAAGCATACCGGAAGCTGATGAAGATAGAAAATCAGCAAACTGTAGAAACATAATTTATTTCAGAATTTGAAGCTTGAAATTTAAGTTTTCAACTCAACTATGAGGAGTTAAATTTCTCTTCTTGGGTAGGAGTATTTCAGCTACCAGTTGAACAGGTGTGAGACTTGATTCTGTTGTTTTTAATTAAATTTAATCATTCCATTTACATTCTTCCAATTTTGTTGTTTAATTTTCAATTCCATATAATTATAATAGGGTTGATTACTTTTATGTGTGATTTGATTAACTGCTAATTAGATCTTAACTGTATTAGGATTCTAATGTTTAATAGCAATTATGATGATTATGTGCCAAATTTTCATTAAATGTCTATTATAAAGAACATAAATTAAATTAAAGTTTTACAATTTTGTAGGGTTTAACTAAATTTGGCTTCTCTCTTGTTTTTTAATGTTTTTCTAAGTTAATTTTTGTTACGTTGATTCTAGATCTTTCAGAATTAGAATTTAACCTATGATCTGATCAAAGTTAATTAGTATTAACGATAAAATATAATAAATTGGTTGTGCTATTTATTTAGGACAAACTGAATAATTAAATTGGAATTTTACTGTCTGTGATCAATTTCAACTAGTAATAAAAAAAATACTCCAATCCAAAGCTTCTTCTTATTGACTGTTCTTAAATTTAATTTTAGTTCTCTTTCATTAAATATTGATAACTTAGGAAACTCTCCTTTTTGCACCTTTAGTTTTATTTAATAGTAGGATAGAATCTAGATTGGTTGTTAATAGTTGTGAAGTTTATCTGGACTTGTCAGTACTACAGGTTTGTAATAAATTTTGGTGTAAGGTACATCATACAAGGGAAAGAAATAATGTTGATGTCCACGACAACTTGTCGTAGACAATTCTCCTTCGTTATCAAAACCACTTCTGTGTAAACTCACATCACGAACCTAATAGGAAGACAACCTAAGCCACCCGTCTTTCAACTTCAAAAGATGACTGAAGTCCTAAGTTAATAGCATAAGCTCCTTAAGCATCAATTGAGGAAAACCGAAACCTATTCAATGGCCATAAAATCTCCTTGTAATTCTTGGATTCTGACCATTTTTTATTTTTATTTTTCAGTAATTGGGGAAACTACACTATCATCAATAAAAAGAAATTCTAAACAAAGTGACCTGAAGGAAATATAATTTGCTTCCAACAACTTATGCACTAAGTAAAGAAGCAAATCAATCAAGTATTAACTAATATTGATGATAAGTTCTAGAAAGTTCATAACTTCCCAAATTACTTATTAGAAAGGGGAAGGCTGTAACAAATAGCAACAAGACTCACCAGAATTCTGCCATTTCACTGGAAGGTATCTGTTTCGATAATGATTCATAGAAGATCCTCAGGGGTTCTCTCTGCACACAGAAAGCAGAGAAGGAAAAAAAGAATGAGAGGCACATCGTCTCTACAAAATACTCTTTTCAAATAAAAACAGTAAAAATAGCTGTTATGAATGCAACCTCTTCAGGAGGATCATATTTCTGGCCAGGAAAAGTGAAAACTTTCTTCTCCCTCACTCTAGTACGGGTACTAGTGGTTGTTTTCCCTTTTGAGGAACTCGATGTTGTTATTGATTTCACCTTCACAATCAAGAATTCAAATGGAATTACATCACTTCCAGATATGCAATCAACCAATCAATAGCAAATTGTTTGAACAATTCAGTAAAAATTACATAAAGAATGCAGACAATGCACCAGAAATCACAGGAACCAATCCATCAGCCCTAAACTCCAACAATCAAAATCCACTATAATATAGCACCATAGCATATATTAACATAACCCACATACCCAAATTGAGCAGTCTCAATATAAACAAGCAAAACATGTTAGAAACAGACAAACCCAGTTCCCCCAATTGGAAAACCAATCAGAAATCCACCATTCTATGTGCAAAAAGATTAAGAAGAAAAGCAAATCTGAATCACAAGCATAAATCAAGACTCAGATGGGTACCTCAGATTTTATGACCACTGATTTCTGCTTGTAATCAACAATCTGCTTGCTTGAGCTCTCAATCTTCCTCTTATTCAAAGAAAGATCAACCTTTCCCTTTGAAGAACCATCTTGGTTAATGGGCCTGACCTTCACAACTGTAGTTTTTGTCTCTGTGGCCATAATAGATTTCTATATAATCTTAGCTATTGAAAAAAGATGCAGTTTTTATCTTCTTCTTCCCCTTGCCTCCTCATCTCGTTGAAGATTCATCAGCTCATTTCTCTATATCTTGCCAAATATTTTTACAATCTTTATTAAAACCCAATTTTATTTTTTATAAAAAAATAAAAAACTATCAGGAAAAAATTGGCATAGGAAAAATAAAAATGAAAAATCAATTTGCTTGCTAGCTGCTTTCTAGATTTTATAACAGGTTAAGAAACGCTTCTCTCACGCTGTACCGAAACCGGTAGCTAAGAATGTGAGGATGTCCAAAAAGATTTTTCTGCCCTTGCGATTTGATAGAGAGAAATATTAGTTTGGAGAAAAGCAAAGGGGTATAATAGTAATGTGAAACTTCCGACCTTGGTAAGTGATATCATAGTACGAGCAACGTCATCTTTTTAGGTATTCTGTACTAGCCTCTGATAGCGGTGGCTTTGTTATGTTCTATCAGCAAACGTTTAATCGGACGGTCAAAAATGAAGCTTACTCATTTGACCAGTATTCACTGACTTTAATGTTAACTTTGGTCGGGACACGTGTTGAAACACCATGTACAGAGGATCTTTTACTTTAACGGTAGCTTCCCTCCGCCCAAAAAAGAGAAAATATAGTTTATAATTATTTTTCTTAATATATAATATTTTATTGTTATAGAATCATTATTTATTTTGTTTCAAAAAAAAATATACTTAATTATTTATGAAATGCTAAAGCTAATATACCAAGCAAAGAAAAAGTTGTTTTTTAATATTATTTACCAAAAAAGTGAAAAAAGTTTATAAAACTCTATATATATTTATTTATATGTTTGGGCAACTATTAACTTTTCACTGTATGTAAAAATCTCATAGCCCATTGGTTATTTGTGTGGCTCTATGTCTATGCCTATATGTATAGACAACTTTTACCGTGTTGGCAATAAAGATGCACACCTGTTTCAACCCAATAGATTTAGCTAATATTTAAACCAATCAAATATAGTCTGTATAGATTAGTTTTTGGATTGTTCAATTCAATCTAATTCAAGTATGGGAAAAAAAATTCATTTCCAATCCAATCCAACTTTGATCGGTTTTGATTAATTATTTGTATTGGTTTTGGATTGGATCCAATTTTTATTGTAATAAACGTGATATAAGAAACATGTTACGTTTTGCTAAGAAAATTATATCAAGAGAGCAATACTTTTGGCAGCATAAGCGGGTTTAGTAACTGGTTTAAACAATTTTTCAAAAATTCATCCATAAAAATAAAAATAAATTCTTAAATATGTGATTCAACAGAATCTTTAATTTATCTTTTTGTTGACTAAAAAACAAAAAAAAATTCTGAGTATACATTTGGAAGAAATCCGAATTGACTATAATCCAGAGAAGTAGTTTCTCTCCATCAAATCTGTGTAGAGTTTTAAGTTTTTTGCTTCACTGCAAATCAAAGCTGTAATAAAGATTTTCTCATTCATAAACTACACTTCTGTAAACTAGTAAAACGAGATCAAATACAATTTCAAATCAAGATCATTTTGCAATGTACTTATGTTGGTCTTGTTTGGAAAACTCTATTGTACCAGATGTTATGGAGAATCATATGAAACAAATCATACTTCACAGGCTGATCATGCCAAAGAAAATGCTGCTGCACCTTTTTCACCCCCATATACATTTCCTTGTATCTTTCCTCTGAGATAGAAAGAAGTATGTTCTTTAAATTTGGAATATCTTTCTCCAAAACAAAAACAGCAAAGGATTCCCAGTTTAAAATCTCAAAAAAGGCAGGCACATAGTTATCGGATATAATAACCGGCACACAATTATAAAATATAGCTTCCACCAGTCTAGGGCTATTGACTTCATAACCTCTCGCGCAGATGCAGTACTTGCTGCTCTTCATATAGTGGAAGTAGTCCGTCCTGCTGCTGACACCAGTAAGCTGGCCAAAGATTTTCATGTCCAAGTCTTTGTTTTCCCAGTACTCCAACAGAATTGGACGGACATAGCCATGCATTCTTCCTGCAAAGAAAGCCAGGATAGGCCTTTGAGAGGGAGGGTTGCCTCCAAGATATTTGATAGGATTCTTTTTTGAGTGTACATAGGTTTCTGGAAGAGACACATCCTTGCCTATCTTGAAGCCTACTTCAAGGTCAGCATTGCAGAGGGCTCTGATGCAACTGAGCATGCGTCCCCTTGTCTCAGCTGGTGCCTGAGAAAATGGTGTTCAGTAGATATATTTTACCCAATAGGGCCGAAACAATTTATCTTGATAGACTGCAAAGAACAAATGATCTGATGCCATAAGGCTTGTTGTTCAGTACTTGAAGATAGGACTTTTTTTTTTTTTCCTCCACGGATACAACTTGGTGTTGATTCTAATTGTTTTCCATCACTTGATTCCATCACTTGACGAATGTTTGGTCTGAGCATTAAAAGATAGCAAGCTATTCACAATAAATTAACAAGTTCTTCGCCAATTCACTTTCTTAGGGTGCATAACACCCTCAAATAGAAGCAAAATAGGTTTATAGGAAAACAACACAGTAATTTATGACTGAAATTATGACAGATGCAAAATTTCATGCAAGAAAATAGGGAAGTCCAACTTTTGGATAAACTAAAGGAACTTTTTAAGATCCATGGGTCCTATGATGCATCCAGTGATTATAAATGGTGATAACATGAGTAAATATAGAAAAGTGTTACCCAATCATGGCAGGCAGCAAGGAAATGATCTGCTCCATTAGTTCTGTTCCAGAAAGAATATTTTGCGGCTATCATATCCACATAGTCTCTCATGTACTTAATCACGTTAGCACGCTTGTGGGAATTCGGAACATAAATTTGTATTTTTAGCATTTGCGAACTGTAAGGAAAGTAAAATAAGTGAGCCTTTGTGGGGTCTTTCGTGATGAACTTTTTGTTTGCTTCCAACAGTTTCATGAACCATCCTTCGGATGCATAAATTCCTTCCAGTATGGGCTCATGGAATATGGGTTTTTCTCCTTCCTGGTATATGTAGACTTTGAGCATGTTCTCCATTAGTTCATAACTCCTGCAGATACTCGCTTTCTTCATATTTCAAGAAGAAATTCATTGAGTAAATGCTAATTACAGGTGTTGCAACATAATATCATAATTCAATAATATGCACATCTTTAAAAGAAATGAATTTGATCAAGCATATTAGGTCATTAAGTTTATCAGTAATTAATCAATAGAGCAAATGAATTTTCCAATTCAAATTGGTACTTTTTCTGATTTTTCCACCCTCCCTAATATTATATAGATTAAAGGTCTCTTCCATCTATTGAGAAATTGCAGTTGAAAATATAATTTTTATGTGCTATGTATTCTAGCAATATCCATAGAGAGACAAAACTATCATGTGTCCACAAAATCCCTTATGAACTTCTATTATAGGCAATGTAGCCCACCACTCAATGGGCAACAAAATCCTTTATGCATAATCGCACATCCGAAGAGCCTGATTATGCGCATCGGACGGCTGCAGTAAATTGTTGCTCATTGAGTGGTAGGTGATGTTGCCCATATTAGTTTTAGGTATTTGATTCATTTACTAATGCATAAAGGAAAAGCAACTTATAAAATGCAAGATACACAACACTGAACTCATATTTATGCTTAAAATATGTAGGTCCATGAACTGAAACTAGAGCAAGGCATAATTCAATTGTTGTAGCTCCAAACTGATCCTCTCCCGATGTATATGAAATCAAAACTTTTTCTTCCTTAAAAGAATTTTTCTTTTAGCAATTAAGCACTGAATCACATGCAAGTTTTATACTAAAATATGGTTGAATCAAAATTTTCCCCATGGCAAATATCACGTGATATTTAAAATGAGTAATAGATGGATTTTATAGAAGGTTATAAATGATCTACCTTTTAAACATGGAAAGATTCCTATATATAGGCGAATGTAGAATTTCATCATTTTTTATGATGGGTGCATTCTCAATCTGTGATTTTGCAAATAATACTTCCTGATCAACTGATGCTAACCAATTTGTTACCTGAAAACCAAGTAACAAAAGAAACAAATTAAACGAAATTCATCATTGGACAGAATCAATAATGACCATTGTGAAAAGTCTGTCACACCATTTTATTGGATCCAGCATGACTCTGCAACAACAATTTGTTCATCTCAGATATTGGTACTATGGATATTGCCTTCTTTGAGTTTTTATTCCTTGGAACATTAGTAGAAGATTTCTTCCTGGATTTTGAACGATTAGATTTCAACGAACCAGCTCTTTCACTCTTTTCTTCCTTGCTTTCTGCATACTTGTTCCCTGAAGTTCTGTTAGCAGTTTCTGCAGATATTACAGGACTTCGAGGTTCTGTATCTTTGTAAGGTGGCATTGCTTTGATGGGAAATGAACTTGGTGACAATGTATGTGAGCTTCCATTTGATTCTTCTGGCAAAACTACCTCTTCTGGCAGTATGCTGCTTGATGAAGAACTTGTCTTGTTCATTGCCATATCTTCTGTCTCTAAATAGCTTGCTGAAGAATCTGAATCTTTCAGTGCTAAATCTTCAGGCTGTATGCTGCTCGATGAAGAATTTGTGTCCACAGCATCATTCTCTAAGGAAATGTCATGGTCAGGTTCTCTAGCCTTCACTGGTGCTGGACCATTTGCCGAACTATTCTCATTTTCTGTCATGGAACTTTTATCTAACTCTACATGTGAAGAATCTTTATTTACCAATGGAAAATCATTATTGCCTTCACTACTTGCAGATTCATTATTAACCTTGGGGTCGCTGGACTTTCTATTCAAATTATTTCCTTCATCAGTTTCTGTGTCCCTACTTGCTTGTCCAATATCTACATAAGTTGAGTTCAAACCTTTTGAAATGTCAATGTTACCGTTAATTTTTGACTCAGATGATGATCCTCTAGTCAAAAATAGAGACGATAGAACTGTAGGATATGGAAGTTCAACATACTGAATCACTAAAACTACAGCAACTGTTACCCCTAACAATAGTAATAGTCTCCTGGTTTGTGCCTGACATAGAAACTGATAGGTTCCTTGATCCATATTCTAATAACAGCACCTACTTTCCAATCTTCGACATCAATTTTATTTTCCTAAGCAGCAATTAAGTTACTCGATTACACCAGATCCTTAGAGGTGGAGGCTTAATCATTTAGATGTCCCCAAAAGACCAAACTTTGAAATCACTTAATTCAGTGGAGCTGGAATTTCAGAGAGCTCTACCAATGCTCCAAATCTAGACTCAGAAGCACAATATCAAGTAATTCTCTGTGACAAAGAGTGATGGTATCAGTGTAAGAATTGAACAGACGCAATAGTGTGTGGGTCTATATTTTGCAATTGCATAATACCTTGAGATGAAAGGAAAAGCACATAAAAATCCAGAGAAAATAAAAAGGCATATGCATAACAGAATAAATGTTATGTCATTCCATCAAATTGAGTGTGAAAAGTAACAATGTACATTTTCTTCACCTTTTCTTATATTATATATTTATTTTCTTTCATACAAAGAAATATAAAAATTGTAAATAAATATAAGCAAAAAAAAAAGGAGTTTCATAAAACTATTAAAAATAGAAATATTAAACTCTGTTGAAACAGTTTTATATTTTAATTAGTTAACGGGTTAATGACCCATAAAAACGCCATCTTCTTTTCTTCTCTTTGTTTATGGTAATGTCAAAACATTAATGTAATTTTTCAGCCATAAATCTTGAGCTTATAAACTGATTAACAAATTCGAGTGCAATAGAAATAAGAAGGAAATCAACTGGGTAATTTGAAGAAGCCGACTTACGGTAAAAGCCGAGAGTTAACCGAAATACCGGTGGCCGCCTGGCTACTGAGAGACTGTGACCTGCGAGCTTTTGGTAATTGCTATTAGTCTTCCTATCAATCAGCTTTGATATGCAGACCGGCTCGCCCATCAGACAGAGAAAACGGGTTAACTGGAAAATTTTACCAATATTTATTAATTTTCTCACTCTGTTTATTGATTTATATTTTGCCGATTCGGTCTATTAGTTTTTGTTGGGAATATTAGATATGTAACTCTTACATTTATACTAATTATAATTTAATTTGGAACTAATTTTAATTTTAGCTTTTAAAATTTTATTTAAATCTAATTTAATTTTTTAAATTTTTGTCGATACGTCTACTGCCATTGTTAATATAATTAGATCAAATTACAATAACAATAACCATAGTTGAAAAAATCGATTTTTTCGCTCAAATATTGGCAAAATTTCAGTTTTTTTAGGATAGCGATATTATTTATTCATCTAATAAAAAAAAAGTAAAATTTTTACAATTTCTATTGAAATTTTTAATATTTCTATGATAGTTCTGCAATAATTCCATCGAAATTTCAATAGTAATTCATTCATAATTTGGTTAAATATTTTATAATTTATGTATAAATTTCCGACATATCCATAGAATTTTTAACATATTCATTAATTTTTTTTATAAAATTTTAAAAATATTATGGATTTTTTTAATATTATATCAAATATATTAATGAATTAAACTAGTTCATTTAGATGATAAGGAAAAAAAAATTTGATTCAAAAATTACTCTACAAATAGAAGATAAGGTTATAAATGTTTTAAGAGTGATCGCTAAAGATGTAAGTTATAGTAGTGTTAATTCTTTTCGAAAGTTTATGAGATAACTAACAAAAACTCCTTCTACTTCAGCCCTTTCCAAAGTTATATATTTAGAATTTCAAACTATTGATAGTAACTCTCCCAATAGTGATATCAATGAATATTCTTGTGAAATTATAAATAGTTACGAAAGAATCACCAATTCAACAAATATTAAATTCATTTAGCGGTAAAATTATTACATTAATGCAATGCAAGATAAAGATTATGAAAGTAAATAATGTAAGACTATAATTGGTGTTGTAGAAAAAACTATACATGTAGAAAAAAAATATATAATAGAAATGTCACAGCAAAAAAATGAACTTTTTAATATGAATATAATCCTTATTCAATTGATGCTTATGGAATGATATCAAGTAAGAACTTATGTATATATTCTCAAGCTCAACCATCAACAGACAGTAATTATGCATAAAACCAACCAATATCATATATATATATATATATATCATGACTATAAAAAAAAACAACTAGATGTAATGTTATATCCATATGGTTTGCATATTAACAAATACATGCAAAATTAATCAAAAAAATGCATTTTTTTATCTATATTTTTCTCAATACATTGTTAAAAATGAGGATAAAAAAGTGAGCGAAAAGTTTCAACAAAAAAAAAATTATATGTGATATTGAATAATATTTAAGTAATTATGTATTTGTATTATTATTCTAATTAATGAATAATTTATTACTTAATATATTATTTTTTTTATTACTATCAGTAAGTGTTATATGTCTCTTGATATGAGAAATATGATTTCCACTCAATGTTTTTTCAATTTTTATAGTTAAGTTGATAAAGTATATAATAAATAAGCATATCCTGAAGTTTCATTAAAAAATTTCATATATTTCTATAAATTTCCATTATTTATTTCGTATTTTTATCGATATTGATTTTCTGTCGATATTTCCATTGATATTTATATATTTTTTACCTTTAATATTTTCATGGATACCGATATTTTCATCATTGGTAATAACATATACCATTAAAAATTACAGATGTTAAAATATTAAAATTAATTTAAATTAAATTTTAAAAGTTATAGCTGAATTTAATTCTTTAATTTTTTAAATTTTAAAAACTGCAATTAATTTTTAAAAAAAAATATAGATAATATTATTTTAACGAATATAAATAAAATAATAATAATTAAATATAATAATTTCAAAATTTAAAATAAAATTAATAATATTTTTAAAATAAAATAACTAAATTTTATTTAACTCAAACTTCAAAATAAAAAAATGAAATTAACCTTTGTGTGTATGTTTTTAGTCAAAAGAAAACGGGCATTCGCGAAAACTCTGCACTGCGTTTTGTTTTTTTGTTTTTTTTTTAATACTCTGCACTACTTTGAAAAATGATATATTACTTGCATTATATATTGGCTTATTTACAAGTTGTTACTTAATTTTTATAGTATACAATAATTTAATTTTTAATCATATTTTTATTAATTTTAAACATTATTATAATATTTTTATTATTATTAATTATTAAATAGTATTATTTTTTTCAACATAATTTTTACATGTAACCCTAAT
>QANX01003343.1:26949-59431 GCA_003254975.1 Ochetophila trinervis
AATATTCTAGAGGCTTTTTGTGCGTCGTCAATGGAGTAACTTTTACCACAAAAAAAAAAAAACTCTCTCATACTGTTTAAAAAAAAAAAATCCCTTTCTCTCATACTGGAAATTGCTTTTCGCTAGGACCCACATTTATATGATAAAATACATAACCCTAACAATATAAAAAGTAACTTTTTTTTTTTTTTAAATTGCTATTGAGCACAAAAAATACCAACTGAAAAGGGATTATACATTGATGTTTTCTATAAGATTTAAAGCATAACCATCATTAAATCTTTAAGAGGATAGTGAATAATGAAAAATAAAAATAAAAATATTACAGTTATTAACTAAAGATTTTTTGGCAAGAAGATCGGTAAACATATTTGAAAATTTAGCATTCTAAAATAGCTCCCACCCTTTAGAAAGCAATACCGATCTAGCGCACAAAATCGAATCTCTCGTACAGAAGCATCCTGCAAAGACTTAATTTCATTAACAACAACAGGGCATCCGAAGAAAAACTGAATTTATTCCAAAGCTTACTTGAAGCAAAAGACACAGCCCACTCAATTGATTTTCAACCGGAGAAATATATCATATACATTTGTATGACAGCTTTGGCATGATCTTCTCGAGATGCGATTTAATTTTAACTAGGCTTTATTAATGCTTTATTCTCTCAGCTGTCAGTCTCTCATCTTATTATAATTTTTATTAGTTAAGTTCTTTTTTGAAAGCTTTTATTAGTTTAGTTCAAATTATAAATTTGTATTTGCATATTTAATCCGACAGTAAAATCACTAAAAAATAAATTTTTAGATTCTAGATTTAACGAAATTTAGATGAAATTTCATTCCCCTTTAATTTATAATATTATATATATATATAAATAAAGTGGCAATGAGCACTTAAAATAGTTATTTAAAAAAAACATAATTAATTATAAGTCCCACACTATTAATAAAAAAATCTGGATTAACAAATATATAGGCGAATAATAGACCATATAGATATATTGTGCATTTATCTAAATATTATATGAAGAAATAATTAACTCCTTCATTATGTAAACCTACAAATTATATATCAAAGTATGGTATTCTGTCATTTACCAAAAAAAAGGATGGTGCTGTCTCTATCATTTTAACAAGTGGATTAAGAATCCCCCCAAAACAGGATTTGAAATCAGATAAAACAAATATAAACAAACAACTAAGAAAAATACCATAATTTTTTATCAAGTTTATAATTAATCATTCTTGAGCTATTCTCATGTAAATCATCGTAACTAATAGCTTTCTTTCCTCCGTGTTATGATTCTCGAAGTTTTCACTGCCTTAATCCATCAAGCTGAAGTTTATTGAAAAAGACAAGAAAGAAAGAAATAAATAAATAAATTAATTAATTAATTAAAGAGACAAAACTGCTGCATAGAAAGACAGGGATAGAGAGAACAAACTAGTTACTCTGTTTTGCCATTTACATGTACAAGAAAAAATTTGATAACTATTCACGTTCCAAAAATTTCTATACTGACCAACCTTACCATTTCATATCCACATAGAGTTTTTCGGATCCGACACCAAGAAGACAATTCAAGTTTTGTACTCGGCTAAATGGGACTTATTCGATGAAGTCTGTGGTACCAAGCAGAGTGAAGTATCATGTGAAAAATATCATATTTCACAGGCCTAGCATGCCACAGAAAATGCTGTTGTACCCTTTTCACCCTCAACTGCATCGACCTATATCTCTTCTCCGGGATCAAAAGAAGTATATTTTTCAGATTCGGAATATCTTTCTCCATCACAAACACTGCAAAGGATTCCCAATTCAGAATATCAAAAAACGGAGGCACAAAATTGTCAGATATGATGACCGGAACACATTCATAGAAAATGGCCTCCACGACTCGAGGGCTGTTCACTTCGTAGCCTTTTGCACATATACAGTATTTGCTACTCTTCATGTACTGAACATAGTTCTTATTGCCCTTGCTCTTGGGTAATTTAGCAAAGACTTTAATGTCAGGATCTTTGTTTTCCCAGTGCTGTAATAGAATAGGCCTAAGATAACCATGCATGCTCCCAGCAAAAAATGCAAGTGTCGATCTCTTAGAAGGAGGTTTGCCTCCAATATCTCTGAGAGGATTCTGAGCTAAGCGAATATAAGTTTCAGGAAGAGAAATGTCTTTGCCAAAAACAAAACCTTCTTTGATGTCAGAATTACAAAGGGCTCGAATGCACTTAGCCATATATTTCCTTGTTTCTGCAGGGGCCTGACGGAGTAGCTTTGTTTTAGAACTTAAAATATATGCTGATCTAACATGATTTACAATGATCAAAAAACCCAAATTTGGACAACACATGCAGATAATGGTACATATCTACCCACTACAAGAAGAAGACATTCCTTATCATTTAAGGGGGATGATATAAACTCTAATAAAAAAAGAAAATGACAATTACAATGGTTGTCAGAGACAAAACAGATGCAAGAAACATACAGGCTAATTCAAATCACGTCATATAGAATGAAAATAGAATTAACTCCTTTCAAACAATAAGTCAAGCAAATGAGAACTATTTTGATTTTCCATAAAGATCCTAAATACCTCCAAGGAAGCATAAAACATAAACCAGAAGGAATTACTAACACATACCCAGTCATGGCAAGCAACAAGAAAATGATCTGCTCCTCCAGTCCTGTTCCAGAAAGGATATTTTCCAGCAACCGTGTCCAAGTAGTTCTTCAAATATTCTATGAGATTGGTATGACTGTGTGAATTGGGGACATATAAGGTTTCCTCTAACATTCGAGAACTAAAGGGCAAGTAAAACAAGTGGGCTTTCTTAGGTTTTTTAGTAACAAATTTTTTGTTAGCTTCCAGCTGCTTCATAAACCATCCCTCAGAAGCATATATTCCCTTGAGTACTGGTGTGTGTAATATAGGTCTCTCTCCTTCCTTGTAAATGTAAACTTTAAGAATTTCTTCCATCAACTCATAGCTCCTGCAAAATGAACGCAATGGACCTTTTAGAACATAATGCACTTCACTTGAGTAGCCATAGCTAATTACTAGATTTCACCCCACATATTCCAGACATATTTAAGATCTTGTTTCTCACAACCAAAATCTAGTTCTTACAAGACCTTTTTCCACAGGAGCATTATCACATTTACGAGATATTTCAGAATAATTTTAAGAGTAAAGAAAAACATACAATCAATTTGATTAGCTAACCTTTTGAATTCAGAAACATTTCGGTAAAGAGGAGCATAAAGATTAGGATCATTTTCTATGACAGGTGCATTCTCAATCTGTGATGCCGCATATTTGAGTTCGTGGTCAACTGCTGAAGACCACTGTGGTATCTACAAATAAATCAGCAATGTAAAAAAATATTGAAGCATTTTATTGATTGAAAACTTTTGCATCTTCTGAATAACGTAAAGCTCAAGTTTCACACATATATACCACCGAATAGTAGGAAGAACGACTCTGAAGCAACAAATTATTCATCTCAGATATTGGATACACTGCCAGTATAGGCACCTCAGGCTGTTTTTTCACCTCAGGAACTCTGTCCACGGATGAAGAAGCATTTTGTGTTTGGTTGAGGTCACTAGGCAACCGCTCAGACTCTTCATGTTCTTCCGAAGAGGTTGTTCTGTCTTTTTCCACCAAAGAAGTGTTGGAACTGCCAGATACAGTGGGAGGTACTATACTTGTATCCACAGCTATTGGTGGAGTGTATTCTGACGAATTGATAGGGGCTATCACAGATGGAGATGATGCTAGATCAGAAGCTGAGCTTCCGACATGATCAGAAACCACCATATCACCTTCCTTCCCAATTCCACCCATTGAAGAATTATTATATGTGCTATTGATATTTCTATTGGAGTCCTGTTCAGGTTCACTGCCCTCCTCTGGTGAAAATTTATTATCTACATTTTTTACATCATCCGGTATTGAAGTTTTGTTTTGGTTTTCCGGATTCACAGATGAAGACTCCTCAAAATCATTATTACCCACATCTAGTTCTAAAGAACTGTTTGAACCACCGCCGTTTCCTTCCGAAACAAAATTAGAGGTTCTAGTACTATTAGCTATATCCAGAATTGCATCTGTACCAGTGTGATTTGAATCATTGGGAAGGGACATGTTACCAGCAAATTCAGAATTAGATGGTGAATCCCCATTTTGCAGATTACTACTTTTTCCCAATACAGGAAGATTTGCGGTAGAAAATAAGGAGGTTAGAGCAATACCGTATGGATGTTCAAAATACTGGAATACAATAACAGCAGCAAACAAAAATCCCATAATCCATAGCAACCTCCTTGTTTCCACCTGGCATAGAGTTGCAAGTTTTTGTTTCATTTTAGAGAAATCACTGTGCAATGACTGTTGGCCGACCTTCAACAACCATAATCCATCTGCAAGTGAACCATTTTTCCGAAATAACCAAAATTTAATGTTTACCCAAATCAGACCCAAAAATGCAACGAAATAGGAATGCACAATCAACAGCTCACATGGAGCAAAATATGACAATTACAGAAAGTGAGAACCCATTGTCTCTTGTAATCAAATTCTGACAAGCAGAAAATTAATATTGGACGTAATAGAAAAAATAATCAAGCAATGCCCTCAAAAATTCCCAAAAATAAAGAATCCCAATACAAGGGAAAAACATTATAAAAAAAAAAAAAAAGAAGCTTAAATTTCCCATTAAGCAAACGGCTAGTGAATTCGGTACTAAGGAACGAGAAGAAAAATGATCAAATTCGACAAAACCGCTCATCATGCAGATAACAGACGCGTAAAGCTACCATGAGATAAACAGGCACTAACCGAATTACATTATTATGAATGAAATTCCGACATAACAACCAAAACAGGATCTTCAACCAAATAAGAAAACGCCGCAGCAGCAATATACATGCCTCGCGTGTAGAACGTAAAAAAGGATCAAAGAAGTAGCATAGCTTTTTTCTTCTTTTTAATTTTAAGAAAAAAGAAAGAAGAAGATTCGAAGCTTAAAATTGAATAACAAGAATCGGCTTTGGCTTAAAAGTGCGATAAAGCTCAAAGTTACAGTTTACTCTTCTTTTTCCAATGGTTTTTTTTTTCTCAGCCACCAAACGGTTATTTTCTCGTCAGAGAGAAAAATAAATGAAAATTTAGATAACAAATACCTTGGTGGTGTGGGTATAAGGAAGCGCGTTGGTTTGTGAGAAGCAACAGAACCTGGACGGTCTTCTGCTGCTTTCTGGGTTTTGGTTTTACCGAGAAGTGGGAAACTGTGAGATTTTCTGAAACACAACTGTAAAAGAAAGAAAAGAAAAATGGTTACGTTCAAGCCCCATATTACGTAAACGCCACACGAATTTGACTTATATTACACTACGAAATCTACTCCACGCGCTTTTTTAGGGGTTGTCCAATGTTTCTCTACCTCCATCTTCATGGATGAGCTGGCTTATTTTGATTTTTCTTTTGTATACCTCTCGTTTGACCTTATTAAAGCCTTCTTAAGTATTTTATGACTAGAAGCTTCACTTAATTCCCATATTATATAATAAGAAAACTACAAAAATTATTTTAATTTTTATTAAAATAATCCAATTTGTTGAAATATTATTATAGTTTTTTTATTATTAATTTATATTAAGAAATATCAACAAACTCTACAAAAATATTTTATTTTTTATTAAAATAATCAAATTCGTTAAAATATTATTATAGTTTTCTATTATTAATGTTTTTATTAGTTGATAGATTAAGAAATTTCAACAAACTCTTATAATAATATATTTGTCACACATTATTATTAAACTCAGACATTCAAACGCTAGACTCCGTGAAATTAATCATTCTACAATTACCATCTAGTTATTGTTTTTATCATGTAAATAAAAACCTCGATTTTGTTAAGTAATGTTTGTACCGTGTCCATTTAAAAATAAGTCTTAATTTTTAAAATAAAATATGTAAAATTCTAATAGAAAATTAATTGAAAAAAATATATTTGCTTATTGGTTTTAATAATTTAAATTGCTACCTATGAGTAGTTGTATTATATGAATGAATTCTAGTAATTAAACCCAAATTATTTTATTACGTTGATTTTCTTTTTGTCTTAAGGAAGATGAATAATGTTGCAGACGGGTTGGCAAAGGCATCTAGAAATAAGATATTGTTTCCTGAATGTGATGTTAATTTATTTGGATTTTGTTCATATTCTAAATTATGAGTTTATAATTCAAGCTGATGTCTCTCTCTACTTAAAAAGGTTATTAACACTGTCACTCATTTGAACTATATATACTCATATTTATATTTTAGTCTTTATTTATTTTTGGCAAGTTGATCACTTAATTTTAGTTTTTATTGTACTCCGGCTTTTGAAACTATTTGAAGTATACTTTCCCAATTTGAAACGTGCAGTTTTCAACATTCAAAAGGTTACCTAATTTTTATATTATCAAAAAAAAAAAGGTTACCTAATTTTGTAATTTTTTTATATTCATACCACAGTAAGTGCGCTGTGTGCTTCAAAAAATTTAAATTTAGATTAAAAATAGTTTTAAAGACCAAAGTGTAACAAAAAATGAAGTTTAAAAACCAAAATACCAAACAAAGTTAAAAACTAAAGTATAAATGTGAGCATATTTTAACCACCGAGAGTGGTAGTCTAGCAATAGACAAATAGAAAACTTACTCAGTTATTGTTTTAGTATGCTTTATTATTGTATTGGATAGTTTCATACAATAATGATGCATAATGCATGATCTATGATCTAATGGCTATAAACTACCAGAAAACATCTTTTTTATTCACCTAAAAAATATTATGAGCAAATTTAAGAAACTAATGGTGCCAATCTTTTATAAAATATTATCATCTTTTATCCAAAAAAAATACAGTAATAATTAAAAAGAGTAATGTTAAAGACGTCAAATTCCTTATCAACTATTTTGATAAATAATGTGTTATTATATCTATACATATATTAGTTAAAAATAATATAAATTGAATATAATAAAATTTTAAATGGATAAGTCTAATCTATCTCCTATAACTCAATTTATCGACTCAAATTGTTATATGAAAACGACTGTGTCCGACTACCCAGCGTGAAAGAGACGCGCTTTTAACGGAGCACAAACGCGAAGCACCAGGTTCGGGGCTTGAAACACTAATACTACTATTTGATTCGGTGTTTGAAACGGTGGGACCAGTGGGCCTCTGATCTGATGTTTGATAACTTCGATTCTCTTACTTTATTTTTTGATAAAAGTGTTTCTCTTATTTTTGATAGAAACTGTTTGATTCTCAAATGATGAATAATCTCTCTTTTTCTTTAATCTTCTGCTGGGCGAATCGTTTGATCAACTGATTGGGGCAATTGATGACACGGAGGGTTCTTCCAAATTTCCAAAATTCAAAACGGCAATTAAAACTTCGTTTCCAATTTTATATTACACAAGGGATTAAACCGATGAATTCTATTGAATTGAAACAAACAGAGCTTATGTAACATCATCTGCAACTTTCTACATATCTTCTCTGAGATTGAAACCAGTATATTCTTCAGATTCGGAATATCTTTCTCCAAAACAAATACAGCAAAATATTCCCAATTAAAACATAAAAGATGGAGGCACAAAATTATGAAATATGATCACTGCCCGGAACACACACAAAATAGTCTCCACAACCCGTGGATTGTTAACTTCATTCCCTTTTGTGCATATACAGTATTTGGATTTACCAAAAAAAAAATACAGTATTTGGACATAGGAAATATATATATATATATATATATATATATATATATANCTGGATGGCGCATATATAAATTCTCTTTATCTAGATTTGTTTTTTTTTCCGGGACTGGTGTGATAAAATGGACAAATATCCTGATAAGAAAGTTACTAAATTGCTAACACAATATGAAAATTCTAAATATATGATATGTTATTAAATCCACGATAATATTATTAAATTATGCTAGAGGACATAATCATTTGATAAATGTTTGCCGTTTTTTAACTTTAAATAAAAAAGGAAAAATAATATATATATATATATATATTGGAGGAAATGTATTTTGACATGTTAGGTGTTTATTATTTTTAAGAAAAAGAAAATATATTAAGAATTTCAAATTTTGTTGTTGTTGTTGCAAATATAATTAAAACGCAGGTGTATCAAACGGTGAGGGTCGCGCGTGGCTCTTTCCTTATTTGTCTCCCGTTGGGTATTTTCTGATTGGGCCCATTTGATGACAACCCTCCGGCACGTGGAACTTAACTTCACGGAACTAACGCACTGTTTATAATGACCCTCACGTGCTACCTCATTTTCATCACTCGCTTAACAATGCGAGCGTCGTCACGTCCATCACTATTTCCAAATCCCCATTTCTCTATATTTTAAACAAACACGTCACACATGGTTATAAAAAATAAAAATAAAAAAATTGAAGAAGATGGTTTGCTAAGCTATTTGAACTTTAATCAAGAAAGCAAAGGTTTAACTACCATTATAGTTTTGATCGGAAACTCGGTCATGAATAATACATATCTATCCATTGGAATTGTAAAAGTACACCAATTTCTACTATTTCAAATTTGTTATTCACTAGAAAAAAAAAAAAAAAAGTTCATCGTTCCCATTACGGAATTTCACATATTAGTAATTGACTCAATTTCTGTTTGAATGGCCTTCAATGGAGCACAAACGACAACACACTGGTGTTACCGTTTCATTTGGTGCTTCAGAAACAGTGGGACCAATGGCCTTTGTTTTGTTGTTTGATTCTCCAAATGATAATCTTCTTTTTTTATTTATTGGTCCTGTTTTGGGCGGACCATATGGCCGATTGATTATAGTACTAATTGATGAGCTAGAGAGGGTTATTTACAAGTATTTCAAATTTCCAATACCAAATCCAAAACGACAATTAAAGCTTGGTTTTGAATATTATATTTCACATGGGACCAATCCTATGAATTCTGTTGAACCAAACAGAGTGAAGAATCATATGAAAAATATCATATTTCAAAGGTTTATTAGAATTCCAAAGAAAATGCTTCTGTACCTTTTTCACCATCATCTGCATCTTCCTATATCTCTTCTCTGGGATCGAGACCAGTATATTCTTCAAATTCGGTATGTCTCTCTCCAACACAAATACTGCGAAACTTTCCCAATTCAAAACATCAAAAAAAGGAGGCACAAAATTATCAGATATGATCACCGGAACACACTCATAGAAAATGGCCTCCACAACTCGTGGACTGTTTACTTCGTACCCTTTTGCGCATATGCAATATTTGCTGCTCTTCATATATTGGGCATAGTTCTTAATAATTCCCTTGTTCTTCTTGATTTTCTTATTACTCTTGGGTATCCGATCGAAGATTTTCATATCGGGGTCTCTGTTTTCCCAGTGGTGCAGTAGAACAGGCCTCAGATAACCATGCATCCGACCCGCAAAGAATGCGAGTATAGGTCTCTTAGAAGGAGGTCTGCCTCCAACATCTTTGAGAGGATTTTCAGCTGAGCGGACAAAAGTTTCAGGAAGAGAAACATCCTTGCCGAATATGAAGCCTTCCTTCACATCCGCATTGCAGAGAGCTCGAATGCATTTACCCATTAGTCGCTTTGTTTCTGCAGGTGCCTGAGGAAGTGGCATTTATATTAATATCATTGTTGATGATGGCCAAAAGTGTGAACTTGGATTTACATATAACATTGTAAAGATATTTATGTACCCAGTCATGGCAAGCAGCAAGAAAATGATCAGCTCCTTCTGTTCTGTTCCAGAAAGGATATTTGGCAGCAACCATGTCCAAGTAGTTCTTCAAATACTCTATGAGGTTCTTATGATTGTGCGAATCGGGTACATATAAGGTTAGCTTTAACAATCGAGAGCTAAAGGGCAAGTAAAACAAATGGGCTTTCTGAGGGTTTTTAGTGACAAATTTTTGGCTAGCTTCGAGCTGCTTCATGAACCATCCCTCGGAAGCATATATTCCCTCTAGTAATGGTGTGTGTAATATGGGCTTCTCTCCTTCCTTGTAAATGTAAACTTTAAGTATGTCTTCCATTAACTCATAGCTCCTGCAAATTGAACCGTATGAGGGCCTTTTAGAACAGAATTTCACTTTGTATATTGGCATTGCTCAAAAAAGAATTCTCAATCAAACACCCCAAGCCTAACACAAATCAATTTAATTAGCTTAATTACCTTTGGAACAATGAAACATTTCGGAAAAGCGGGGCATAAAGATTTGGATCATTCTTTATTATAGGTGCATTCTCTATCTGTGATGCCACATATTTAAGTTCATAATCAACTGTTGCAGACCACTGTGGCATCTGCTAATAAAATCAGGTAATATAAACAAGAATTTGAAGCATTCTACATTTATTTTCTGAATAACTTAAAGCACAAGTTTCTAACATACCACTGAATAGTAGGAGGCACGACTCTGAAGCAACATATTGTTCATCTCAAATATTGGAAATACCACTTTGGGAGGCTTCTTTTGCCACACCTTTGGTTTTCTGATAATCTCAGCAACTCTGAGTGTGGAAGAAGTATTCTCTATTTGTTTGAGGTCGCTATGTAAACGCTCAGATTTCTCATTTTTCTCCAAAGTGGTGGTTCTGTCTTTCTCTGCTAAAGAGGTGCTGGAATTGTCAGATATAGTGGGAGTTATAATATATGTATCCATAGCAATTGGTGATGCATAATGTAATGAATTAATTTGGGGTACTATTGGTGGAGGGTTTGAAGCAAAACCAGCAACTGAGTTTCCAACATGATTAGAATTACTATAGGAGGTATCGAACTTCATTTTCGAGTTCTGTTCAGGTCTCCTGGCCTCCTCTGGTGCATACTCATTCTCTACATTTTCTTCCACATCATTTGGAATTGAAATTTTGTTTTTGTTTTCCAGCTTAATATAATAAGATTCCTTAGAATCATTATTATCCTCATCTAATCCTAAATATGTGCTTGCATTATTAGCTATCTCCAGAATTACATTAGTGCCAGTCTGATTTGATCCATTGGAAAGTGACATGTTACCAAGAATACCAGAATTAGATGGTGAATCTCCATCTTGGAGATTACTAGATTTTTCTAATACCGGAAGCTGTGCAGTCGAAAATACAGATAGAGAAGTACCGTAAGGAAGTTCAAAGTACTGGAACACGAAAACAGTAGCAAAGCACAATCCCAAGATCCATATCAATCTCTTTGTTTCTACCTGGCATAATGTAAAAAGTTTCTGAACCATTTTGAGGAAACTACTCTATAAACTGTAAGCCGACTTCCAATAACCATAATCAACCTGCAAATTACATTTTTTAGTTCACAAGAAAGCCAACCATATTCCTAAGATACAGAAATTATAATATTATTATCCAATTCAAAGCTCAATTGCAATTCACAAAGAAAGATTATATTTCAATCAAATATATATATATATATATATACACACAACAAATTCAGACATGGTATATTAGTAAACTTCAAGCATATACTAGAAAAGCTGCAGCATATATATATGCTGTTGATGACTCCAGAGTGAATGAGAAAAAGTAACCAAAAACACGAAAGGAAAAAAAAAAAAAAAAAGATTCCAGGTTTAGAATTGAATAATACCAACCGGTTTTAGCTTTCGTTTTCTTGTTTTTTATATTTTCTTTTCCCATGCTTTCTCAATCAACAAAAGGTTGTTTTTCTTGTCTGCAAGAGAAAGGAGAAAGAAGATAACTTGGGGTTAAGGAAGTTTGTTGGTTGGAGAAAAGCAGCAGAGCTTCTTGTGCTGTTTCCGATTTCCATACGTCTAGGACCTCTACAGACGGCTTTCAGTGAGTGAGTGAGCTAAGCTAATTTGCTTTTCTTTAATCCCCTCAAGTTTGACCCCTACAAAAACGCTCCTTAACATTTTATGACCAAAACCTCGACAATTCTCATAGACTACTGCAAATTAAACTTGTGCTAAAACAAGAAAAACCAAGTCCCACGTTGTTTTTTTTCAGTGTATCGCTATCAATTGTTGTCAATTAATTTTTTTAACACAAAATCCAATCATTATTGCGGGAAAAAATAAAATAAAATCCAATAATGAGACTATATTTTTGGCAACTGTATCTGGAGGGACGCGCCTTTTAACTGCGAGTGGCGTATGCAAAACAGTGATGTGCTTGAGACGGCGGGGACCAGAGGGTATTGATGACGACTCTCCGGCACGTGGATCTTTCCGGAGTTACCGCACTGTTCATAAAGACCATCACGTGCTAAGCCATTTCATGACGCGTTTAAAAATGCGCGAGTTAACTCCCCCACTGTTTTCTACCGAACCCTTTTTTCCAATAGAAACCCAATTCTCAAGGGTGTCCTTGTTTAGGCCTTTACAGTGCAACATTTGTAATAAATCTATGAATCAATATTAATTAATTATAAATAATATTATATATTTAAAAAGAATTGTATTATTTATTTAAGGATGAATGTTAAAGGATTTTGGCAGTCAGACTTTTATTAGAAAGATTTTTATTAGAAGTCTCATTGAATAATTTTCTCATTCTTTAAAGTCCAAAAGATTCTATTCAATAATTTTTTATTTTTTTTATAATATTCTATTTTATCCTCTTGTCTGGGCTTCATGATACTGAATCACGTATTGGTAACAGATTAAGAAATTTCGGAGGAGAATGTGAGTTCTTATTGGGATAAATGCTTAACATTTATTAGAAATTTTAAAATTATTCTTTGAAATTAATAATTTTATATGTTTGTAAAATTGTTAATAACAACAATATTTTTGTAATATCTCAAATCTAAAAGCACTATAAAGTTTAACGGTGAAATAGAGTAACTAATTTCTGAGATTCATACTATTTGTTTTAGGTAAAAATAAAAAAGTTTGCAAAGATAAGACAAAACAATAATTAGGCTACTATGTAATTTTTTATTTTATTTTTGATAAAACTAGACTACTATGTAAAATGAAAAACATATACTACACTGATGTTGATATTATGACACCTAATAGGAACATGATTAATTTAATCAATTAAAGCAGCGGCAATAATATTTTATGCAATGATTACAAACAAAAATCGTAAATGAAAAAGTGAACTCATCTCCCATATCCCTCACTAAAATAGAAGTGGACCATGTATGCATTTCCTAACAAAAGTTTTTCCTATGGAGAAAAGTAAGCAATTATTTACTTAAAGTAAAGACAAAGAGACAAATTATTTAAGTAACTTTAGTATTTTTTGTTCCCTCTCGCTGGTACCATTAGAAATTTAAATTCCAAAATATTTTACTTTTATGAGTTTATTCTTCTAATAACATTATGCTACATTAATATTGGTCATGCTAAGTAAAGTAAATCTCTTAATATTATATTACATGCGTGCAAAAAAAAAGTAATTTGTCATATTTTTTCCGATCTCTATGAAAATTCACTTCTAACGGAGCAAAAAATTTATAATCAAACGAGAAATTAGAGATTTACTTTGGAACAGAGTCGAGCGGAAAAATAGAATGAAAAATATAGTCCATAACCTGTTTATATAATTAATTTTTTTTGCATTTAATTATAAATTAATATTTTTATTATATTTTTGTATTGTTTGAAATTGAAGTATAAACATTTCAAAATTATTATTTAAACAAATTAAATTTTTTATTTTATTTATAAATTAATATTTTTAAAAATAATAAAATAACGGAAAAAAATTCAAAATATCCATCCTGCTCCGCCTCCAATATAAATGGAAAATAGAGCAGAAAAAGAGAAAAAAAAAAAATTAGGTGATTTTTTTTCTTTATTAAAAAAGAATAAGCATTATTAGCGAATTATAGAACCAACCCAAAAAAGCACGAGTTTGGCAAATGGGCTAATTTTGGGCCGCCAATACCTCTCCCCGCCGAAAAAGAAAAATACAAAAAGGAAGCAAAAAAATGGTGACACATTAAACCTAAAACCCTATCCCCAAAACGTCCAATTTTATTGCCGATTGTATGTAATCCTCTTCGTTCTCAAACGTTGCTTTAGTTTTCATGCTGTCTTTGTAAACGTTCTGTTCTTTTGGTGTAAAAGATTAAATTTATTTTTTCGTGGAAGAATAAACTCTGGAATTGTGGAAGTGGAAGATGACCATGGAAGTTGATAGAATTGATGAGCGCACGCCGAACCAGCTGAGACCACTGAGTTGTTCTCGCAACGTACTTAACCGTGCTCATGGCTCTGCCAGTTGGTCTCAAGGTATCAACTTCATTGTTCCTTTGCCCCTACCTTTCAGTTATTTGATTTTGTTGGGCTCGGCCATTGCGATCTGCTTTGTGTATCAGCTTGTTGCCGTTGATGGGTCCGTGTTCTTTTGGGTTTTCTTGTTACCATACTTGTCTATGTTTATGCTTCTTTCTGGGTTTTATGTGCTGTTGTTACAGTTTCATTGTCGCTTGTCTTGTTTGTTGCTTGTCTAGGGGATACCAAAGTTCTTGCTGCAGTTTATGGACCAAAAGCAGGGACAAGGAAGAATGAAAACCCCGAGAAGGCGTGCATTGAAGTTATTTGGAAGCCTAAGACAGGGCAGAGTGGTAATTTTAGTACCCATGTCATTCATTTATATCTGCTTCTACATGCGGAAATTTGTATACCTGTTGTTAACTTTCAACATGCTATTACAACTTTTGTTTTTTGAAACTGTTTTAGAATGCTTCTTCTATGGACCTTTACGAGTATCAGGAAGTCTCTTAGTAATTTATGCATGTGTTTATGCGTACTTCTTATCAACATTGAGATGAATTAAACAATTTTAATTTTTTTTTTTAAAAACAAATTACTCAAATTGTGAATAACTTCTTTGTAGCCAGTTACGATAAACAAATGCATATAAATTTATGCATTTGGAAGTGACCATTCTTGATGGATACTTTTCAAATAGTAGAAACGAATAAGACTCTATCTTTCCTTCATAAATTTAGAAAACCATAAGATTTAAATGAATAGTATCCAACTGCAGTGTGTTCGTTCTTTTCAAGTCTGAACCAGTCATTTTTTCTTTTAAATTTAATAGCGTGTTATCTCTTTGATTAGATTGGACATCTGCATTTTATCTATATCGAACCTGTCAAAGCAAGGCCTATTCTGTTATAGCCTTTTTTAATTTGCATTGAATTCTTTATTAGGGAAATTGGAAAAGGAGTATGAGATGATACTGAAGAGGACTTTGCAAAGCATTTGTATTTTGACAGTCAATCCTAATACGTCGACATCAGTTATAATACAGGTGAGGGTTACTTTTCCCCCTCATTTTTATTTATTTAATTTTTGTTTTGTTTTTTTTTTTTTTTTCCTTTTATTCATGGAAAACTTTTAATCCTTCTGGATATTAGAAATGTTTTTGGTTAAGGTGTTACCATACCATTTATCAGCATTTTTTGATGAAAGCAGTTCTGTACAAATAACCTTGATGGCTTTATTTGTCTACTATGTATTAGTCACTTCTAACTTTCATAGATGTCATAATTCTTTCACATTTATCAATGCATGTGTGTATATTTGCAGAACATAACCTTTTCCTCCGACTTTGCATGTGTGGCTGAAATTTTGACAATTAACTGTGTTTCCAAATTTTTTACTACTGACATGCAGTAGCAAATATACAAAATAAAAAATAAAAAAATCCTCGATTATTGTTTCAATATGAAAATCCTTCTCCTTTATTGTGGCTGATAGGTTTTAGGCAATGATAGTTGCATATATCACATAAGGGGTAACAAATTTAGGGACTTTTTCAGAATGAATTGGGCTGTTCACATCACGATATTGATATCACATCTATGTGCTCAATATTGTGTCTTAACTTTGTGGATTATGAGGATGCCATTCTCATTAGTTAATCCATATCATATATCTATATTAGGCATGGTCAAAATCATTGGCCTTGCCTCATTCTTATTTAGCTGATTGCTTATTTCAGTAGAAGTCTAGGAACATAGGCCACAACATATTTTCATTACTTTTGTTTGAAACATGATTTCTAGATCATAGCTGGCAAATTGATAATTTATTTTATTAATTTTCCTTGGATTTGGTGCCTATTATAGATACATAATGTTGATTTAATAAGTAGTCCCTTACTGTTAAACATTCAGTTCTCTGTTTCCCCTGCAGGTTGTCAACGATGATGGTGCTGTATCCCCAACATATTTATGTACCATTACAGTTGAATATATAAATTGCACCCTATTTTTTTTATATATCTTCTTCTTGAATTGCTAGAAGTGCCTTGACCAAATCCTTTGTAGCTCCTACCTTGTGCTATAAATGCAGCATGTGCTGCACTTGTAGATGCTGGAATCCCTCTTAAACATCTTGCTGGTAATAAAGGCTTATGGTTGTCTTCGTTTTTTTTATCTTCTGATGAATGCTTGCTGACTATATCATACTGATTTGTGCAGTTGCAATATGTTGTGGTTTGGCAGAAAGTGGGTATGTTTTACTGGATCCAACCAAGCTAGAAGAGCAGGTTCTTATTGTTTTCGTGTTTGACTTTATGAATGAAGTACTAGGTTAAAAAGTTTGGGTATTATTTTGTCCCTTTTGCAGTGCCTTTTCCACTCCACTGAACAGTGGAAATAATATTTTAGCAGTTTTTTTCATTAAAAAAAATAACTAAAAACCTTATATACACATGTATAACATATTTACAATGTCTACAAATAGGGTCAGAGGAATTATACCTGTTCTTAATGGCACTGAGGCATAGAGCTGGGAATTTCTGAAAATTGAAAAGAATTGTTTTTCCTTTGATGACTTTGGACCTCTAACTTACCAGAACTTCGACTTTTCATTTCATCTCTGGAGCCAAGACCCGAGGACTTGATTTGATATGTACATATAACATGCTTGCTTTTTGAAATGGCAGAAAATGAAGGCATTTATATATTTGGTATTCCCAAATTCAGTTCTCTCAGTCCTTCCGAGGAACTCATTACAAATGGATGGTGGTGAACCTTTGGAACATGGGATTATCACATCTTTTACCCAGGGTTCCATGTCAGGTATAGGTCATTTTTCTTCAATCTATTTATCATCCTCTCAATAATCTTATTAATGGAGATTTTTTTGCTTTTCCATGGTGTATTCAATGTTTTCTTACATGCCTCTGTTTCCTTAGCTCTATTAAATCTTCACTATGTACAATGCCTCTTAATTAACATGGTCAATTAACTTGTTGATGGAAAGTGGATGATACAAATCCGAGTGATATGGTGGAAACGGTTGTCTAAGGTCACTTTAGTTATGAACAGGCAATGTTTGAATATAGTGGAAAGCACCAGGAAGGGCATAGCTACTCTTTTCCTGAATATATGACATTTCTGAGTGAATATAGATGGATGAACCAGTCTAGTATTGTTCTCCCAAGTTTCAAAGTTGTTTCTTTCATTCGCAATGTTCATGTCCTATTGCAATTTGCATCTACATGATGTACAATTTCAGTAAAATGATCTCATTAGCAGTGTTGTTTAAATTTGTTCAAGTGGACGACTATCTTCACTGTCTAGAACGAGGGCGTGCTGCAAGTTCAAAGATGTCTGATTTTTTGAGAAGGAGCTTGCAACCACAAATCCTAAGTGACTCATCTAAAGCTGGGTGATGTAGAATGTTACTGAGAGTATCTTCTGGAGAGCCCTCAATGGTAAGGAGCCCTTTTGTTGCCAATATATATATATATATATATAGAGAGAGAGAGAGAGAGAGTGGCTCATGTAATGTCGACATGATAGTTTTAGAATCAGGTCTTTTTTCATTAACTTTTGAATCGCATCAAAAGCTATGATTTAAAATTGAATTTGTGATCATGTATAAGTTTATTGACATATTAAGCCCTATTTGGGAAATTGATCTTTGTTTGGATATGGTAAATCATAAATGTATTTTTTTAATCCAGCTATTGAATTGATCTAAAGGCTGAAGAACGAAGTTATAATTCTGATACTATTTGGTTGACTTTACTAGAGCCTAATTATATACATCTGTATATATATATATATATATATATATATATATAATTAATTCTATGGTTCGATTATTAAGATGAAATTTTTTATATTTTTATTTTTTTTAGTGATGGCTTTTATTACTGAAAATATATTTTTAGTGACAATCTGGATAAAAAAAATTTCATCTGCACGTTTGCACCATAGCAGCTCTCGTGTATATATACATATATATATATATATATGTGGGATAAAAACATATCACTAGCTGCATTAAACAATCACCAACACTAAAGAAGATGAACATGAAACTCCACCGCTTCTTTTTACCCGGTACGTAGTGGTTTTTGTCCCCACAAAGTGTATTAGATTCCAAGTCAATTTGACTACATGCCCTCTTCATTTAGCGTCTTAATTTCTTTATTTAATTTTTATTTATATTGTAAAATATTTTCTTTTTTCAGGCCTTTCTCATCGAGTAGTTTTATAATTAAACAGACGAAATTGTTTGATTGGCATCTTCTAAGCTAGCTGTGGTTTCAACACATCACTTCTCGAAAAATTTTTGGAGTCATTTGAGAAGAAAAGATACCAATTGACGAGAAGGAATTTGCAACGGGTTTGTGTAAAAAAATTGGATACATGTTTAAATTAGAGAGTAATATCCAAATCCAAGTACCAACTGGATTAATATAATCGTTCTTTTTGTTTTGTCTTTTAATTTTTAATTTTTAATTTAACGCCTGCTTTTCTCTCTTTTGTTTTGTCATGCCTTTAAATTGTCAATTTATGTTGCCCAAAAAACACTGTCAAATAAAGAAACTTATCCAGAGTGATGTAATTCATATTAAATTTTAGTACCAACAGAGTTTCTTCTATAATATGTAAATCAGTTGGCCAATATGTCAAAAAGGAAAGGTCACTTGCAAAGAAAAACCATCATGCTATTTTTCTGACAATTTAACTTTTTTTCTTATAATTTTTTTTTTCAACCAGCATGTGTCCATTAAAATTTTAAAAAAATAAATCTTTCACTTCTTTGTCTTGCTGCATATTTTTCATTAAATTATATATCAATAAAAACAAAAGAAATTAAAGGTGAACTTTAGTTAAAATCTTTTATTTTGAACCTTTAAATTGTCAAAATGTGTAATGTAAAATGGAATTAGTCTTATCATAAAAAAATAAAAAAAATGGAATTAGTCTTTTAATTTATCTTATAATAATCCTGGTATGGGATAAAGATCCACTCCATTCCCTGTTTGAGCGAGCAGAGTTTATTCCTTTATGGACTGAGAAATCCCACAAAAGGCGTGCCGTTTGAAGGAATTTTCACATGCCAACAACTAGAAGGCTAAATTCACCCAAAAAAAAAAAAAAACAACTACAAGGCTAAAACTAACGTCTTTGTCGTTAAAGTTGAAGCCACAAGAACGACATTTAACCATCCAACTACCGATTATATATATAATATATTTATATATTGAAAATTTTAAAAATGAAAATATTTTTTATTTTATAAAATGAAAATTACTATTAAAAATATTTTTTTAATAATAAATCTGAAAATATTATTTTATTTTTAGCGATAACATTTTTAAATAATTTTTTTTAATAAAATAAAGATAGAATATTAAGTTATATGGGCATGCATATTATGCGAATCCGTCCAGATGCCTTGAACTTTGAAGTTGATGTTTGTGAAATTATTGCAACAATGGCATATGTCCTTTTCTGTATACACACACATACATTGCCCATAAGTCTCCCAATACAACCATACAATTATGGACATATATTTAAGAGAGAGAGAGAGAGAGGGAGAGAGAGAGAGAGAGAGAGAAACACGTATAAATACAGTCCTTGGACTGTTTGTTGAGCATATGGCATATTGATGATGTTCATGTTCTTTTTCACATAATATCAACATGGCAATTCATGTGAGTTGCTGTGTTCGTGGGAGGCCCCCATTTTCAGACAACTTTGATAACTTGAAGATCACGCCATACTTTGATAACTTGAAGATCAAGGTAACTCTTTCTCAACCCACTTTATGATTTCAGTTACACACAGAATTGCATATATGATTTTCTAACTAAATATTTTTATGTATATCCGAATTAAAATATGACCAAAACAGCCATTGTTAAGAGAATTGAGACAAGTACTTTCCATGCGAATGGATGTCTCCAAAATCATCAATACCACTTGTTCCAAAATTTTAGATGCGTTTGTTGATTCGGTGTTTGAGTTTGTTGATCAACCCTTGCTCCCATCTCAGGTACTACTGTGTTTCGTTAAGACCCATGACTTAACTCTAGATGTAGCCACCAGATTTGCAAATGTACCTTGTTGGATATTGGTTATATTGTTAAAATTTCATTTCCATAGAATTCATATGATATGCAGATAAGCTGTTTGTTTTAATACGTCAATAAATTCTGTAGAGTAACTTTGCGCCAGTTGATGAGTTGGGAGAATCTGTTGTTATCACCAGCATTGAAGGGAACATTCCTGATAATTTTACCCCGGGTGTCTATATAAGAAACGGTAATTAACAAACTACTTTATCAACCTTAATATTTATACTTATGTAGTTCATGTTTATCTTGATGCAGTACGCATTATTATAAACCTTGTTTGCTCGTTTCAAATAACATGAAAACAAGAAGGGTTATTACATTCACCTGTGAAGTCCAGCTGCTACCACAGACCTTTGCCTTGCACCATGACGCTTAACCCATGTGATGTACAATGCAAAGTCAATTTTTTCTCCCAACACATTTACTGCATGCCAAACCGCCCTTCTTTATTACTCCCAACCTATAGCCACCCTATTGGTGTGCTATTGTTCCAGAGAAGCCCATGCTCAAGCTTTGTTTTTATCCTCTTTTATATTCTTATAAATAGAGAGCTTTGGTGAAAAGGGATAGGGGTGGTGGTGTGGAGAAGAGCATCAAAAAGAGATGTAAAGAGTGCCACATCCAAGAGAGATGTGGGAGATGCAACACAACCAGGGGAGTTGTGTGCGCATGGGCATGGTGGAGAGACTCCATGTGAGAGTCCAAGATATGTGGTAAAGTGCATCCAAGTGAGATGCACGGTGTGGTGAGCAACCATAAGAGTTGCAAGTGTGCAGTAGGTTGTTGCAACCAGGTGACTTGCAGAAGCTCCACAGTGAAAGCTTGAGAAAGACTCCATGAGAGAAGTTTTTGTGTATATTGTAAATTTTCAACAGTGAATACAATATACTATTTTATTCTCAATATCTTTTCATTAGTGGTCAGTGAACTACAACATCACCATCAAGTAGAGAAAAAATAATGATATTAAAAAAAAAAAAAAAACAAACCAAACTTATATAAACGGATGAATTCATCATATTCATAAAATGAATGCAGGACCAAATCCTCTGTTTGGAGGACTAAAATCAACTCAATCTGTGTTTGGAAGGTCAAGACACATTTGGATAGAAGGAGAAGGAATGCTTCATGCTTTGTATTTTAGTAAAGACAGTGATTACAAATGGACTCTCCGCTACAACAACAGACACGTTGAAACCGAAACATTCAAGCTAGAAAAACAGAGAAACAAACCGTCCTTTCTTCCTGCCATACAAGGCGATTCACTGGCTGTTCTGTCTGCGTATCTACTGAATTCGGTATGCACACATATATATTGTAATCTTGAAGGAAAAAAAAAATTCCCTAAGTAAAAAATTATTGAACTTAATAATAAATGGATCACATACTAGTTCAACTAGCTCATAACTGAGAGATGTAGCAGTAATTTGCAGACACGTTTTCCTTAGGAAAATAGTACGCAAGAATGGACTGGTTATAAATTGAATAGACAGATAATGATTTTCCAAACTTTGACTCCTAATAGTATATCTTCCAAATTCAGATAGGAGTACGTCTATATATATGTTAAAATTTAGACAGAGATTTTAAATATATGCCCCTGACCGCAGCCAATATGTATATGAATTATATTTATTTGAAGAGCATGACCATTTATCTGATACCTTTGTTACGGGACTGGTTTCAGTTGAGATTTGGCAAAGTAAATAAATACATCAGCAACACCAATGTTTTTGAGCATTCGGGGAAGTTGTACTCCATTGCAGAAAGCCACATGGCCCAAGAGATTGACATTTTGACATTAAAAACATTAGGCAATTGGGATATCTGTGGAGCTTGGAACAGACCTTTTACCAGCCACCCGAAGGTTCATTCTTCCTATGCTTCAACATTTTCCTTCCTTTACCACTTGAAATTTAGCAGTGGTTGTTTAAATTTTTAGTTATAAATGTTATCATTGTTATGTAACAGAGAGTTCCAGGCACAGGAGAGCTTGTTATAATGGGGGTGGATGCAACTAAACCTTTCATTGAAGTAGGAGTACTTTCGGGTATACCATTTAAATCATATTCAATTGTATTTCTTTCATTGAAGTAGGAGTTATTTCGGGTACACTTTGAATGGAGCCCTAAACTTATAGAGGATAGATGTCAGCATCAAGATTGTTTCTCTATTCGTGTTTCAGCTGACGGAGAAGAGTTGATTCATAAGGTGGATATCAAACTTAATAGGTGTAGCCTTTGCCATGAATTAGGGGTTACACAAAGGTATATATGGCTAGGTACTATTAATTGGATTTTAAATCTGTTAGATCTTTGCTTGCAGCTTGAAGCTTATATATATTTGGTTTTTCTGTTCCAGATACATTGTAATACTGGATTTTCCACTTACTATTGACATCATGAGGCTTGTTAGCGGAGGCCCGTGAGTTTATGCCATCAACCTTCCTTTATTTGCAGAACTATAGAAGCATCTATATATATGCGCTTTGTAACTAATTTGCTTCATTGATAAATGGAGATATATTAATTTGTAGATTAATAGAGTACAATAAAGAAGGATATGCAAGAATTGGGATTATGCCTCGCTATGGTGATGCAGATTCAATCTGCTGGTTTAAAGTTGAACCAAACTGCACGTTTCATATTTTTAATTCTTTTGAAGATGGAGATGAGGTAAGTTATATTTAAATAACATAGTTTGTTGAATTTATCTTGGGGATAAATGGATATAGCTTGAAAATTGAACCACGGTGTGAATTTGAAATGTTTGTATGAGGATGATGGAGCAGGTTGTAGTGTGGGGTTGCAGAGCTCTTGAAGCAGTCATACCAGGACCTGATATGGGATTGGACGAATTTGAGTGGTTTTGTAGAGGTCTTAAGCCTATAGGTCATGGTGAAGAAAATTTGGATACCTCGGCAGGAGATGGATCATTGTTTACTCGTTGTTATGAATGGCGGTTAAACATGAAAACAGGACAAGTTGGAGAGAGAAATCTCACTAGCATAGAATTTTCCATGGATTTCCCTATGATCAATGGAAATTTTACAGGTCTGAAAAATAGATTCGGGTATACCCAAGTTGTTGATTCCATTGCAAGTTCTACCTCAGGTAATTATAGAACAATATTAATTTTCCCATATGTAACTGGTAAATTAAACCTGGTATGGAAATGTAAATTGATTTCTTCAATCTTGAATGCTCTCCAGGTAAGCTAAAATTTGGAGGTCTTGCCAAGCTGCATTTTGAAGAACCAGATGTAGTAAGATTTTATATATATATATAATATTTTTCCCTCTAGATACGCCTCTAAACAACATCGTAAATAAATAATTTTTTTCTCTTCATCTCTTTCCTGATAAGAATGATTGATTTGTTAATGTCCTTGAAATTTCATCCCTTGAAGTATAGAAAAAGAAAATTCGCAGAGGCGATAGAGGTGGAGTACAATATGTTAGAGAAGAACAGCTTTTGCAGCGGAGCCGCCTTTGTCTCTAAGAAAGGAGGTGTTGAAGAAGATGATGGTTGGATTATTACTTTTGTTCACAATGAAGACACCAACTTATCTCAAGTAGGACCATTTACATCTCTAATAAGTAATTATTTTTGGGTTTTGGGATCTTGCAATTTTATGATACTTTTCTTTAAGTTAATTAATTTATACACACACACACACATACATAATATTCTTGTTAATTTTCCTACAGGTTTATGTCATTGACACCAAGAAGTTTTCGAGTGAGCCAGTTGCCAAAATTATACTGCCGTGCAGAGTTCCATATGGTTTTCATGGAGCTTTCATGCAAATCTGAACAGATACCTAATAATCGCGGTGCAGATTTATGGTATAAATGGACTGGAAGTTAGCTCAACTCGACCATAACTCTAATATGGTAATTTAGAATGTTAGTGAGATTATCTTTCAAGAGAGATCTCAATGATTGGAGAGTTTGTTTTTGGTGCCAAATTTAATCCTTACTAGTTAAAGTAAGGCAGCTTTATATGCTTGTAAACAAGAATACATATATAATAAAATAATGCCTTGTTTCCCCAGTAGCACTCTTTCTCTTTTTAGGTTCAAAAATTAGGGTATGATTATAGGCATGTTTTGTAGTTTGGAATTGAATTGCAATTTTTTAGAATGGAGAGAATTAACTGTCCAAATTTATTTTAGCGCTCTCTAAATGAAAAAAATCAAATTATAAAGAATATAATAAATAAACACACACACAATAATGCTAAAGTTATTAAAATATTAATCAAATTTATTTATAAAATGATGTGATAATATTTGATTGGATTATATTTTTAATTCACTCATGGGTTCACTTTATTTCATAATTAGGTTATATAATTATGTCAGCTAATAATATTTTAATACATGTCATTTGATAAATAATTTTGGTGAGTATATTGGTGCCTGTAACATTATAAATCTATAACATTATATGAATGGTTAAGTAATGTCTATAGCTACTTTCGAATTCATGAAAAAACTAGAATAACAGAGATTTGGAAAGGATGATGAAGGTGGAATGCAATGTATTTAAGAAGGAGAGGTTTTGTACTGGATCTGCCTTTTTCTCCAAGCAAGGAGGTGGTGAAGAAAATGATATATGAATGGATTATTACTTTCCTTCATAACGAAGATATCTCGAGTAAGACTGATCAATATTTTTCTGATACTCTCAGGTTCAAATACTTCGTATATGATTTATTCTCTTAATTATGATTAATTTTCTTGCACATGTTGATAGATTTGCATGACACTAGCAAGTTTTCTAGTGAGGCCGTTGCCAGAATTACACCGCCCTGCAGAGTTGCTTACGGATCTCATGGAGCTTTCATGAAAATCTTATCAAAGCATCACATAACTAAGTGCAATTACAGAGCATGTGCGATGTGTGGAACCCGAAAATCAAAATTAGTATCTCATTTTTTTTATTCTTTTTTTAAGATAAAAATTAGTATATTCAATGATCAAGAAAAATGTAGCTCCTTTTGAATTGAAGCAATTATATCTACTTGAAATAGATCATCAATCCAATCTAGTCAGTTCAACGAACAAATCCAGTCTATTTTGATGCCTTAGTTTCTGAAATAGATAGTACCCCACTCAAATTTTTCTTGCAACTATCAACTATTAAAGTTGTAACTTCATTGGGTCATTATATAGGAGGGTCTTGGATCCTTTGTACCATTTCGGTTCTTACTTTCTCTCTCTCTCACCAATAGATCGTTGCCATGTCATATCAATTAAAAGTTACACAGTTTATTCACCTTCCTTACCGTTTGTTTTCATTAACATAATTAAAGAAAATAATTAATTCTAGAAAAAACTTTGGCAGGCCGAGTAAAGGAAGGTTATAGGCTAGGTCTAGAATTTTTTAAAAGGATGTGGTAATACATTGGTCAAACATAAAGGGAACACTCAAATGGGACATAGAATATAATAAAAAAATGTGCAAAAAAAAAAGAAATAATTAATCTTTAGTTTTGCTTGTTATAGTTTGTTAGACATTTTAAACAATAACTTGAAGGTAAGAAAATAATAAATAAAAATAAAAAACCAACATAATTTGTATTTGTGTTTAATTTGGTGTTTATGTGTTTTTTTTCTTCCTTAATTTTATAGTTAACTTAAATCCCTAATAAACTCTATCATTAACTAACTTAAGCAAATTACACACAATTAGGTAGAGAACAATAAAAAAACAAAATCTACAAATCAATCATGTTACAAAAGGCACCCAACATGCATGTTGGTTTTGGTTTTTATTTTTATTTTCCACTAAATTGTTTGTAGTTTGCTTACTCAGTGTTAATTAGAGTTTGTTAACCATACCCCAATTAACTATAAATGTAAAAGGAAAAAAAAAACAAAAATTAAACACAATTTCAAATTGTGTTTCACTTGTTTTGTTTTGTTTTTTTTTTTCTCTCTCTTAGGTTTGTTAATTGAGATGTCTAACAGTAATTAATTCTAACAAACAATTGAAATAAAAATACTATACACAATTTAGTAGTAAAAAAAATAACAAAAACAAAACATAAAACAAAAATCAAACGTTTGCCGTTTGTTAACGTGTTTCATTTTTGTTTTTCTACTAAATTGAGTATAATTTGCTTACTTTAGTTGTTTGTTAATGTTAGTCAGAGTGGTAGTTAGATATCTCATAACTATAAACCTAAAGAGAGAAAAAAAAAACATAAACACCAAATAAAACACAATTTGAAATTAAATTAGTTTTTAATTTGTAACTAATTGATATGTTTAAGAAACTTTAACTACCACTAACATTATTAACAAATAAGCAAATTAATTACGCACAATTTAGTAAAAAAAAAATTCAATATAAATTGATAGCGACTTGTTGTAGATAGAGTTTTGCAATGTTCTAAAAATAGTATTTCATCATTTTCCAAGTGCTTAGAAATAAAACACAAGCATTCAATAAATAATACTATTATATTATAACAGGGTGGCTATAGTATAGAGGAGCGATCCACTCTTTTGTGGGCTTCTTTCTTATTGATGCCTCGTGGAAGTATAAAACTCATAAAGTGTTTTATCCTCTTGCTCACAAACAATGTGAGACTCCGTTTCAAAACACATTTAATTTTCTTAACCGTAGAAATATTGTTGGAGGCATTTGACAAGAAAAGATACCTACTGAACACATGGAATTTTCATATTTTAATTTAATATAAAATATCATAATATTAATAATAATTTGCATAGACAAATGAAACATGTTTACCCTAGGGGCTTGGGGGGTTTATCCATGCCTACCAGACCCCCAGTGGGTTTAATTTAACATTATTGCATTTGACAAAAAAAGATACCTACTGAAACACATGGAATTTTCATTTTTTAATTTAATATAAAATATCATAATATTAATAAAAATTTGCATAGACAAGTGAAACATGTTTACCCTAGGGCTTGGGGCCGGGGTTTATCCATGCCTACCAGACCCCTTGTGGGTTTAATTTAACATTATTCTTTATTATAGATATATTTTAATGCATATATGCCTTTTCTTTCAGTCATGTCATGTCGTCAATTAAGATGAGGGAAATAAACATACAGAGTGATGTGTAATTATCATAGTTAAACAATTGCAACTTGATGTTATGATATAACTAGTTTAAATATATCTAAGAATGTGTCTGGCGTATATCTTTGTCGTCAGATAACAAGCAATTGAAAGTGTTACTCTAGTATTATTGATATCTTATATGCCAAAAAAAGAAAAAGAAAAAAAAAGTTAATATCTTTTTATAATTTTTAAGATCAATAATACTAGAGAAACTGAATTTTTTACCAAATTATATAGGAAATGACATCGTAATATTTAAATAATTTATTTTTTTATTAAAATTTTCTTATTATATTTAAATTATATAGATGTGTCAACCAATAAATATATTGACACATTATGATGCCACTCCATTTGATAAATATTTTTGATAAATAATCTAGTACTTGAAGCACTCTAGTTTTAAGATTCTCCTCGGCTTTATTTTTTTTGGGGTGGTTCTAAGAGATGCTATTTGAATGAAATCCCCTACTGGCTTCTATTTAGTTATACTCTTCATTAATATTCCAATTGTCTTATTTGTAGATTTCATGGTATCAGTCCATGTGAAGACATATTGGTCGTAATTAATTGTTTTTTTTCCTTGTATTTTTTGCTTTTGTATATATCAAATCATACAAAAGAAAACAAACAACGAAACAACAAAGGAATTGTCATGACATGATGAAAGTATAGTTTGACAACTCTGCAGGAAAATTTAAAATTCATTAAAGGAGATGATACCGATGGAAATTTTATTAAAAAAAAATCACATGTTGGCGTATGACTAACTTACAATAAAAATAAAATAAAAATAAAATAAAATAAAATAAAAAAAAAACTTGTTACTGTTTTATTATTTATTTATTCCGTTTTAATTATTTTGGTTTCTGTTAAAAATAAATGGTAAAATACACCAAATCACGCTGAATTATCTTATGGCAGAAAGATGGTCATGTCACGTGACAGCACCTTTCTTCTAGTTTTTATTTTTTTTATTTTGGTAAATACTTTTCTTCTAGTTTTATTAGGAAGACTTCATCTAGCTTAATATAAGCTAGATTAATATAAGACTTCATGTAGCTTATATTAATCTTTAGTTATTGCATCAAATATGTAAATGGAAGGTATAAAATATACAAACTTAAATTAAAAAGCCCAAATCTCTCTCTATATATATATATTGACTATATACATCACGGGCGCTGGTTTGAACGATTGTAAAGCATTTCTCAAATCCTATTGAACTTCACGCGAGTTTTTTATTTTGTAGTATAAACTATGAAGAAGGGGCACAATATGTATGGTTTATATGTATGTTCGACCGTATATATTATCACCATCCATGCTATTATATATATAATACTTCTACATTAATAAAATAATAATTATCAATAAAAAATAATTTTAACGATAAATATAAAAATATTATTATTAAAAATAATTTATCAGTAATAAAAATTTAAAATTTATCATTAATAATATAAATTAAAATATTCTTAATTTAGAATTTTCTATATATATATAACACACACAAAAATTTCAATCCGGATGTTCAAACTAAAGATCCATTCGGACTATAACAAAAGTTAGCTTTTTGTGACGAATAAAAAAATGTTACAAAAAGTTAAATTTTTTTGTGTGACACTCAGGATGGAACATCCATATGGATGTCTAGATTGTAGAAGTCTTATATATATGACAATTTTAAAATACAGATTATTACTAATAGTAGTAATTGGTTATTCTTTGTCATTAATTTGTCAACAATAGTAGACTATAATGACAGTATACACCTTAAAATTATTAAATATATTTTACAATAATCTGACTATATATATATATAATAAATATACATTTTATATATATATATAATATACATTTCATAAATATATATATATATATATATATATATATATATATATAACCTTAACCACGAGAGAGAGATATAGAGAAAGAGAGAGATTTATAAGAGTAGTTGAACATGGCATCTTCGTATATGGCGTTTCAAGTGAGTTGTATTCAAGGGAGGCCGACATCCACACCTTCAAACTACTTTCATAACTTTACCACCACACTTTCTTCTTCTCTCAAGGTTAGTATTGCTTTACTATTAATTATACGGAAACCATGCACATAAGACTCCCTCCCTAACTATAACTTCTTTGTTAAATCCTTACCATATCAAATTCTTATATGCATATATAAGATTTTCACTTATTCAAGATTTTCCAACAAATTTGTGTCCATAAGGTTTTGGAATGCATATAACCGGTCGCTTTTTACATCTATATAATTGGGTTACAAAGGACACCACAATATTACATGTAATTCTTTGAAAGAAATCTATCCAAAATTTTCAAATGTGAGAAAATATTTTTTATATATATATATATATATATAACATCTATATCATCACTAAAAGTTTATTTATAGTGTCAAATATGAAGAGCATGTTTTAGTGATGAAGTTGTTATTGAAAACAAATTTTTAATGACAATTCAAATAAAAATTTCATAGAATATCTATCTATCTATATATATCTATATCTATATATATAGAGAGAGAGAGAGAGAGAAAACTGCTAATATGGACAACGTCGTTCACCACTTAGTAAATGATAGTTTATTGCAGCTGTCCAATGTGCATAATCAAGCGCATTAGACGCGATCAAATGAATATAGTTGATTGTCTTCCACTTTAGTAGTTCTATATGTATATGTACATATATATAGTAAGTCTACAATAAAATATCTATATTTTAATAAGCAAAAATTATTACTAAAAATATATTTTTAATGACAAATTTAAAAATATCGGCATTAAAAATAAACTATCAAATTTGTCACTAGTATATATCATTACTGATAATTTTTATTTTAATAAAATGACAATATATTTATTTTAGAATCTCTATATATATATATCATATAATAATTATTTTTTTTTAGTTAAAGGTGTTCATTTCTAATCGATTGAATCATCGTCCCTGATGCTCGCCATTGGCCGTAGATGGAATTTGTACGCAAATGGATGTTCAAGCATTAATATATGCTTATTCAACCGTACTGACTGTACGAATATATTATATTATGAACAGCCATTGTTACGACAAGTGAAGCAAGTTGATAAAGTCTCCGAGATCATCAAGAGCGCTTCTGCGAAAATGTTGGATGTTTTTGTGGATTCGGTGTTTGAATTTGTTGATCAACCTTTACTCCCATCTCAGGTACCATTTTAGGACACCACTACTATTAATATAACTATATTAGTTATGCATTGACCATCATTATTATTTCAACTATAGCTAGTTCTGTTGATTCATTTTTTCCCATTATAATATTAAAGTATTAAATTTTCAAGTTTTTGTAAAGAGGGCATCACGAAGTTTACTAAAATATTTATGATGTATTGTTATTTGATTGCTTATATTTATTTTTAAAGAGATTTTCATTGATCTATATTTGAATTTTATTAATTCTACAACTAATAAAATAATAGCATTTCATCTTTTAGTAAACATCTTGGTATTACTATTATATTATTATTACTATTTTTATTATTTTATAAAATGTACATTAATTTTTTTCTTCTGATAGAATCTCAATTTTTGTTGTTTAATATTATATATTATATACTTTACTCAATTTCTTAATACCCACATCATGCGATATGGTGGTTCAAAATATACCTCCTCCCCAAAAAAATTATTATTATACTAGTAGTAGGTACTAGGTACCGCTTAGACATACCACCCTCACCTGCATGTCTACTATTTTAATATATTAAAATTGATATTTTAATTTTAAGATATTAATTAATACAATTTGACAACTAACTTTTCCAAAAAAAAAATTGAAAAAGAAAACCTAACAGCTATAGAGGACTGACAAGTATACATAACCTTAATTTAATGAATATATTTTTGGATGGAGAATTAAAATTCTAGAAAATTCACCACAAAAAAAAAAATTCTAGAATTATTTTGGGAAAAAAATTGAATTTATATCTATTAGACTATTTCCCACGAACCATACATATAAATATAACATTAATTTAATTAATATATAAAAAAATTATATTTGTATGTACGTACTTTGAATTGAATTATTTGTTGCAGAGAAACTTTGCGCCGACTGATGAACTGGGAGAACCTATTGACGTTAACAACATTGAAGGGAATATTCCGGATAATTTTCCAGAGGGTGTCTACATAAGAAATGGTAATAAGCAATATTTGATCGGCCTTAATATATATTATATGTAAGTTTTTAATTTGAAAACTTGTGTAATTCCCCAGTTTTAATTACTTAATGTTTACATGTTAGGAAAAGGACATCTTACATCCTAGATTGTGTTCCACATGGTATAGAAATTGTTGATCTAAGCAACTAGAAATCTTACCAAAAGCAAATAGATGCAGAAAGTTAAACCAGCAGCCCACACACGAAATAAAAAACTAGAAAATAAATGGTTCAAAAAAAAAAACTAGAAAATAAAGAAAAACTGAACAAAAAGGAAGAAAATTAATGGTTCATTCACTAGGAGAAATTTTGGCGGATCATTAAATGGTTAGTTTGGTTGATTTTGCTAATAAATTGTGATTTGTAGGATCGAATCCACTGTTTGGGGGACTAAAATCAACCGAATCTGTGTTTGGAAGGTCAAGTCACTTTTGGGTAGAAGGAGAAGGAATGCTTCACGCTCTGTATTTTAAGAAAGACAGTAACTGCAAATGGACTCTCCGCTACAACAATCGATACGTGGAAACCCAAACTTTCGAGTTTGAAAGACACAGAAACAGACCCTGCTTTCTTCCTGCGGCAGAAGGACATTCGCTCTCTGTTCTCTCTGCATATCTACTGAATTTGGTGAGCGTATGAATTAATTAATTAAATAAACATTAATCATTCATTGCCCAAATTAATTAAACATGAACTAGGAAATTCTTTGTATTAATTTATAAATAATTCATAAATATATATATATA